>CACSLK010030308.1:11957-24199 GCA_902706635.1 Striga hermonthica | reverse complement strand
AAAAAAAAAAAAAAAAAAATCATTCATACACAAGTCATCAAGAAACTTAATTTACTGTACATTTATCATTCGAGATCATCATCCATGGCCTCTGATGTTGATTATTCAAAAGCTAACTAACTACATATCCTTCTTCGGCTTCCGGCTCAGTTCAGAATAACGGCCCCCCATCAGACGCAAAACCTCCCCCCACAAATCATCAGACGAAGAAGAGCTCTGCAATATCAAATCCGTGCTGCAAGCGGCTAAATACCAATAGTCGGACTCGATTTCCTCTATGAGCTGGTCCATCTGCCAGCCCGCGTACCCTATAAAGAATCTCAAGTCCCGTGGCGAAATGGAGCCCTTTTTGACCAGGGCCGCGGCCTTGTCCAGACTGTTTCTTGACCCAAAGTACAGCCCGGAAATGACTTCCTCAATCCCGTGGGGCTCGATATTCTCATCGGCCTTCAGAAGGTACATGCTGGCATCGACGGGCCCACCGAAGTGGAGAGAGCAGTCAGCAAAGGTTGTCCCGAGCTCGATGTTGGTGGGGTTCATGTGCTTCATCTTCTTGTTCAGGGGCCGGTTGATGATGATCCCGTGGGGCCCTTCTTGGGGGTTTTTGGTACCCAATCGAAGGAGGAGGATCACCGTCCGCTCGAAGGTTTTGAACCCGTCGAGCTTCTCGGAGGCCACGAGGAGGCAGCCGATCTCGGGGGCAGAGATGGGGTGGGCCCACTTGTGGGGGAGAGGTTTCGGCTGGGCTGGGGTGGTTCTTCTCTCTTGATGTCGAGCGTTATCTGCATTTTCAGCCTGCAGCGAGGTCAAGTTGAGCACAACTTAAGAAGATGGAAACTTCATTGCTCGAACTACAAGATTCTAAATTGTTGAATGAAAACAATGAGCGCAAAAAATTTGATCAAAAGCAGGACAGGCTATTCACATCCTGAGGTTCATATAAGGAAGAAGCAACCTTAACAATGATATATGTTGAAGAAGGAAGAAAGAAGAATAATAAAGTATAAGAAAAAAAAAAAAGAAAAATTAAAAAATACCTGCTCCTGAATGTAGAGAGATGCTCTAAACTCTCTCCAATCCAAGGGTTTATGTTGGGACTTGTTGGAGCCGTTATCACCTGATTTCTTCTTGTTGTTGTTGTTGTTGTTTCCTTTCAGGCCATCTCCTCCACTTTTCAAATTATCATTGTTCCCTGTAAAATCGAATGAATCCCAAGTCAAACAACAAGATTTCAACTTTTCAAGAGCATTATCATTTATTGGAAAACCAAGTAATATTGATTTTTGATGCTGCAACTCATCAAGGATACACAATATTTGTTTTTTCCGCACAGACAAGTCAGAAACTAGAAATATATAGAGATGGCTTGATACTTAATTGTACAGAACTCATTTATCCAAACAAATGAACTTAACCAGACCCCAATCATTCATGCCCTCTCCATAATAAAAGCAGAAAAGCCAAACATTTGCAGTCAACCATTTGATCCGAGTGAAATAATTCTATTCGTAGAAAATCATATTGTTACATCCTGGCAAGAATGTAATTGTGTGGTTCGACTGTTCTCTTATGTAAAGCCGAATGGCCAAATAGAGTTGGAGAAATAAAGCACACACCATAGCAGTTTTCCACTAAGCCTTAGAATCATATTTCTCCATTTATGTACAGTACGAAGTCGAGCTCCACTTCATGAAAAAATAAAATCCACCAACACAAGCTAAACTCGAAACTCTCATTTATCAATCAATATCTCTAAGCTTATCGGCAAAGTAAATTAGATTCAAAAGAGCTCCTAGACGCAAAATGAAACTCGATTTATCCGTCAATAACCAGAAAACCACATACTTTAGAGTCTGCAAACACTCCGCAATTCTAACCTACATTTCGATTTTTTATTGCATTCACTCAATTAAGAGTTAATTGTTCAACTTCTACCAGCTGATCAACAAATGAAATATTCAAAACGGGACCTCCCCCAATTTCACATACAGAACTTTAATCAACAAGTATAGTAGTAAAAAAAAAAAAAAAAGAGTAAATATCCAATGAATTTACATGATCGCCCAAAAGTTCAGCTAGAAACAGTAAAAACTCAGCTGAAGAACACGGATCTACCCACCAGCCGCAACACAATTAAGAAGGGAAAGGATCACCTGAGCTAGAAGAGGAATTTGAATCATAATTGCTGGAATCCCCCGGATTCTTCTTCGCCATGGCCTTAATCAAGGCCGATCGGTACCTACAATGGCCGGGAAAAGATTCCCCCCACGAAACCCTAACTTCCACAGCCATTGAATGAGCCTTCAAGCCCCAGCAATTGGGTTTCTCCGAAAATGAGCTTCTCAGAAGAAAATCAGCGCCTACCGCATGCACGCAGCACAGATCCATTAACCCCCTCAATAATCAACTAATTAAAACAAAACCAGAAAGAAAAAGAGGCAAAATTAGCTCGGACTGTTTGTTTCCTTTCTTGAGGTGAGGATAAAGTTAGCCGCTATACGAGAAGAAAATTGGAGTGGAGTGGAAAAGGGAAAGCGTGAGCGAATATGCTGAGCACTTAATAACAGAATGATTCAGAAATGGACAAATGGTGAAGATGATAGGTGTAAGTTAGCCTAGTTTGAACAGGCTTTTTTATTTTGCGCCTTTTGGTACGCTATAGCGTACAGTGATAATAAAATAAATTAAAGCAACCCACATTTTAACCCCGGGCCTGGACCGGCGGTCCCTGACCTTCTATCACATTAGGCTACCAAACTTTAATGGATAGGCCCATTTAGTGGTAGGTCTTTTTAAGGAACTTGATATGATATTAGTGGCCCGGTCCAAATTTTAGAAACGCCCATGTGATTGCATTCAATTGGGGGATTTTTAGGTTTACCACGAGAACTTAAAATATTTGCATTTGTACCAAGGTGTAGATTTTATTTGCGTTCCTACTTTATTAGTGAATAATCAAATTTCAGTCACCAAATAAAACATATGAAACCTATCTCTTAAATTGCGCATGAATGGGAATATCGGATTTGCACTAAAAAAACAAAAGATATGGTAAGTTTATATATCCTATTAATTAGGAGATTGTTTCAATACAAAATAGAAAGATAAGAAATTTGAATCTCAAACAACGTCATCTTCTAACTACATATAAAATACATAATCAGGATTATATACAGAAGATATACTCATTATATACAGACGATATACATAAAATACACAACATATATATAGAAGATAAATCGATCTTGTCATTATATACAAAATATATACAAAAAATATACAAAATATATACAAAAAACACATTAGACCACAAAATTTAATTTCAGCTCGATTTATATACAAAATATATACAGAAAATATGCACAAGATATGATTCACCACCAGGACCCTTTCCCTCTACCTCCCAATCCTCCCCAAATTATCTTCAGCTCGATTTATTTGCCGATCTCTTCAAACCCTAACAAGCAAACTGTTCCCTTTTCCAATTATCATGGCCAGGAAACAAAAAACCCGCGCTACAGAAGCTACCGAAGAGCCTGAACTCGTACAACAAACTGAGCCCGAACCCAGTCGGAGCCCGACTGAAACATAGTTGTTGTTCGATACATCCTTTCGCAAAGAAGAACACTGTCGGTTAATCGAAAGTGCTGCTATTCGGGCTCTCGGTACGCAAAAACAACCGTTGCTCGCTGTTGAAAAAGGTCAGGTTTGCTCGTGTGGAAGGGGTGCGGGTATTTGGACCGATGGAGAACTGGCTACCTACTGAAATTATTGAAAAGCGGATCGAGAAAAGAGAAAGGGGCATAGAGAAGAAGGAGAAGAAGAGATAAAGATGAGAGAGAGAAATCTACCCTTAATTACGCTTCATTTCATTTTTAAGTTAATCATATTTTATAAAATATGGTAATTTTGCAATTATTGTCATATATCTAGTAATTTTGCAAATAGAAATGATAAGTTATGTAAAGGGTGTAATTTACTCAATTATTTTGAGCTAGGCAAAAAATGTGAGAGTTCAAGTTCAAATT
Organism: Striga hermonthica; assembly: GCA_902706635.1. Lineage (NCBI taxonomy): Eukaryota > Viridiplantae > Streptophyta > Magnoliopsida > Lamiales > Orobanchaceae > Striga > Striga hermonthica. The sequence continues at coordinate 20,171 of CACSLK010030308.1, read as the reverse complement.
TGGTAATTTACTCTTGTGAACCTTGAGTGTGCTTCTGTCAACTAGCTAATTTGAGCTATGGCTAGTAACACGAGCCGAGTTGAATCGAACATTGGGCTTATAAAGTCATGATCGATTTTTTGAATGTGACCAGGTCGAATGTTGTTTGAGTTGGGCTTGGAAGAAAACTTCTAGTAAATAGGTAAATGATAAGTTACTGATCACTATTATAAAACCAAGAGATTTATTATCATTAATGTTTTTGTCTAATTAGTAATTAATTGGTAGTTTAGTATCGCACCATGACACACCGTATGATTATACTACATGATTGCATCATGTTATGTTATTCCACAACAAAATAATACGACATATTAACGAGAAATGTTACGATCCCGTTACGGTACCATCTCATCGAGAGTTTTAACCGTTGGATACACATATAGTTAGTATAAAATAGATGATCTGACGGTTAAAGCGCTCGACGGGTTGATTTCGTAACGAGACCACAACATTTCTCATGATTAATTATGCACCAATGATTGCATGAGACAAATATGGCAATATGTGAATAATTTTTGAATTGACAGTATGAAAACCAATACTATCATCATTTCTGGTTATTTTCACTAATATTATATTTTGAGTATCCTCGGTCAATTACCGTACAAGTCAGCACAATTTTAGCAAATTAATCCTCATGCATAACAACATACCATCATGTCTGTTAAACATGTGGCCTACAAGCAGCAGTTAGTTAACTCTATGTGTTACCACAAAAAACGAGGTTTATATGACCTAACAATTATTGTAAAAAAGCCGCAATTTTGCATAACAAACCCCACTCTAGACTGCAAAAACCTTATCCATTTTCACCCAACATTTTATATTACTTGGTAAAACTTACAAACAAATTATATCCATTCTAGATTTAGATTCCCGACTAATTTACCACATTATTAGGATCTCAACAATAAAAACCATGTATTTTTTCTTACCTCAATCCGCCGCACTTCCTATATATATCACTCTGTCACTCCAGTGTCACTAGCAATTATCAGAGATTTATCAAATTATAAACACACTTCAATCATGGTATGTCGCTCAAAATTCTCCCAATATTCCCAGGTTTTTAGTTTAATCAGCATTTTTATTTGAATCCTTCAATGTTTGTGTGTGTGTTTGTTTTTTCTTATGTTTCAGGCTAACGAAACGAGCTCGACTAAGGATGATTTGAACTCTTGGCTCCCGATAACCGCTAGCCGCAAAGCAAAATGGTGGTACTCTGCTTTCCACAACGTGACGGCTATGGTTGGGGCCGGCGTGCTCGGCTTGCCTCTCGTTCTTGCCCGGCTCGGCTGGTAAGAGTAAAACAATTATCATTATAGTTAATTCTCGATTTTTTTGGCCTAAAGTATGTAAAAATGGTCCAAATTGATTGAAATGGTCCAAATTGAGATAATGTAACAAAACATTTTGCCCTGTCTAGGATTCCTGGAATCTCTATAATATTGCTGTCGTGGCTAGTGACGTGGTACACCGTGTGGCAGCTGATTCAGCTGCACGAGTCTGACACGGGACAGAGGTTCGACCGCTACACGGAATTGGGCCAGCACGCGCTCGGTCCGAATAAGGGGACGTGGCTAGTGATGCCCCAACAGCTTGTGGTCCAAGTTGGGTCCAATATCGTGTACATGGTCACCGGCGGCAAATCCCTCAAGAAATGCCTCGCGCTCTTAACATCGGCTGCCGATTTCCGAAAGACTTATTACATCATATTCTTCGGCGCACTCCACCTCATCCTCTCGCAAGTCCCGAATTTCAACTCCTTGAAGATTATTTCATTAACAGCCGCCGTTATGTCTATAAGGTAAACTTTCGAGCTCGAGTTTTAGTAATTAACCAATCATTTATTATTATTATTATTATTATTATTATTATTATTATTATTATTATTATTATTATTATTATTATTATTATTATTATTATTATTAATACAAATCACGTGCATTGCATGTGCAGTTACTCGTGGATAGCCACGGGTGCATCTATAGGGAAGGGCATATCGCACCATAAAGTGGCGGCCTACGGTTTCAAGTCGACAACGACAGCTGGCATAGTTTTCGATATCTTCAGTAGTTTGGGAGTTGTCGCATTTGCTTTTGCCGGACACAGTGTGGCGTTGGAAATTCAGGCGACTATTCCATCGACCGCGGAAAAGCCGTCGAGGATTCCGATGTGGAACGGTGTCAAGGTGGCTTATTTAATTGTCGGGTTGTGTTATTTTCCGGTGGCGATATCTGGGTTTTGGGCCTTCGGCAATGTGGTGGAGGACGACGTGTTGTTATCCCTCGAGCACCCGGCTTGGCTCATAAGTCTAGCTAATTTCATGGTGTTTGTTCATGTCCTTGGAAGTTATCAGGTAATTTTGTTTTTTCTTTTGCCTTTGTCTTTATGAAGTTTTGGAAGTTGATTATAAATAGATGATGATTGCTTGATTGAGGTTTTTTTATTCTTTGTAATGTTTTAAGGTATTTGCAATGCCTGTTTTCGACAAAATCGAAGGCGCATTGGTACAAAAGTGGAATTGCACGCCTGGACGACGCCTCAGGCTTGTGGCACGTAGCGTTTATGTTGGTAATTTTCTAAAAACTTTCGAAAAAACTTGATTCTAGTGAAAGCTGTTGCACTCACTGGTAGGGTCGAATCTGTGACTTTCGTGATATACATTGTTTACTACCAAACTTGCATTAATTTGGATGATCATTCTTGATTATGATATTAATGGATTAGGTTTTGAGTAGATTACATTTCATTTCACAATGTTAAAGTTTATAATTATAAAATGGTAATGTCACACTTATATATAACAATATAATTATTTTATGAAATTTGTTGTTAGAAATGTAGTGTCAAAGTTGAAAACATTACATTGATTATATGATTGCATATTCTGTTTCAATTTAATGTTAGATTATGATATTAAGAATGCTCAAGGTTCATTGATGTCGCAGTTATCACATGTCTCGTTGGAATAGTCGTTCCATTTTTTGGAGGATTGCTAGGGTTTTTTGGCGGATTAGCCTTTTCAAGCACATCTTATATTGTAAGTTTGTTTTTATACCTTTTTGTAAGGAATTAAAAATTGACCAATTTTTTCAAACAAATAATTAATATAAATAAACCTTTATATTCAATTATATATATATATATATATATATATATATATATATTTAAGTCTAATGCATTTTTTGTATTTTTAACAGATCCCTAGTGCACTATGGATCAAACTCCGTAAACCTGAGAGATGGAGCTTTCATTGGTTTGCATGTTGGGTTAGTGACACCGATTTTAAATGCTCCAACTTGACTCGTGCAGTTCGATTATAACACTAATGTTCGTGTTTTTTCAATTTTCAGATCTCAATTTTGATCGGCATTGGCATAACTATAGTAGCACCAATAGGAGGATTACACGAGATCATTGTATCCGGGGCCAATTTTACACCGTTCTCGTAGGAAAATATGATCATCCTTTTTGAAGATGATCGTATAATATTAGAGTTTATACTTGAATGATCAATTTTTTGGTTTGATCGACATTTTTGTTTAGGAAAGAGATTATCTCGCCACGAAATTCTGTAACGGTTGTTGCTTGAGATATGAGAAATGCAATCTATATTAATTGTTCTAGCATTTCAATTGTTTTTTTTACATGTTTTAGTAAAACCATGCACTAATTAGCATATGCTATTTATATGGATCATGTTACAATCATATAAGAGATGATATAAAGTTTGATACTATAATACATGTAACTAACTAATTTGAGAAAATTACCTCGTACACCAAGTAATTTATATTTTGTTACATTGTTAGAACCCTTTTACAAATTTTAGCAATATTGCAAGAAATTATAATTTTATTTGCAGCTTTACCTAAAAGGTATTATATAAATAATTTAGATACATAATCAAAACCCTAATCATCGTCCCTGCAAAGCCTTTCCCACCATCAGGAGGGCTTCTCTATCCCTGAGTTTCTACTACAGAGACCCCTCCGCCATCTTTTTACCGCTCACGATCCCAAAAAGTTGGCCCGGGCGGTCTGGTGTCCTTGCCTATGACTTTTCAATCACGAAAGTTCTTCTGATTAGATGCTGAGGGTTAATAGACTGGTCTTGATCCCACACCACACTCGCTGAAAGGCTTAGTTTCCAAATCAACCAACATATTGGATATGTACAGCTTCAACTGTTCTCTTTCTTCAGAAGTTCTGGCGTGAGTGCCTTCTCCTTCGGATCCTCCGCTCATTAGATTCAGACCGCTGGTGAATTTGTCGGATAGAAAGATCTTTTTGAAAGCGAATCAATTGACTGATCAGAGATGCCAAGTCCATGATTGAATCCATCTTGACGAACACTTGGTGTGCTTGATTCGTTGACAGATTTTCATTCTGTATATGTTACGGGTATATACAGTATATTATCAGTATATGTTTCCGTCCGAGTAATGTATCATCCTTTCAGAATGAAGAAAGCGAAAGATTAGATTGATTCAGCTATTGGACATGAGAGAAATACATTTTGACTTCACAATGTTAGTGTTTTATATAAATTTCTCTCGTATGAAGTGAGGTTGTTCTAATTGTTAGCTTGTTGAGCTCGTGTTTCTCAATTCTATGATGAACAACCCGTGTTCTAATTGGTAACACATTTTTTTTTTTGTTTGGCATATATGTTTATGATATGTATATTTTCGTTATTTTATACCTCTTTTATTATATAGATTTTATGATTTGTATATGTTACAATTTTGTATATGGTAGATGATTTATGTTTATATATACCTTGCGGTTGAGGCCATACTTCCGATGATGAGGACAACAAATGAAGTAAGTATTGGTTTTGGATAAATATACTACATATATACATAATATATACCCCAAACATACTATATAAAGTTGTTAAAAACCAATACAATCGATAAACAATATATATATGCAAAATATACAGTATATATACACAAAATATACAGTATATATCGCGTTGAATCGTCTCGTCCGACATGGCCGCGTTCAGTGTCGTTCTTTCAATGTTGAACATCATATTTTTTTCTTTAATTGTGATTGTCTTCAGTTACTAAATTATAGGAGCAATTTAAGGAGCAATTTCACTTCTTATTTGGTAACAAATATGTTTGCATATACAAAATTAAATGATATCTAATTGGTAATGATGCAATAAAATGTAACACTATGATAGAATTGCAATTATTTTAAAATCGCACGGTAAACATAAGATTATCCCAACTAATTTCACTCATCAAAGGCCAATTTTGGGTCACTATTTGGTCCGGGTTTAAAAGAACATTGGGCTCGACGGTTAAACGGAGTGAGCCCATCTGGGCTATACTAATGAGCTTTTCGAAAAAATAAAAATAAATCATTTTGCGGGAGGAGCAAGCCGACAGCTACCACATAATCTTCAATGAGCTCTCTTCCGATTTCTTTGCAGAGCTCATCTTTTGTTGGAGCCGTTCAAAACAATGGCAAAAACAGTTGCAGCCCTTTTGTCCGAATTCAATCCCCACTTCCAAATCTCCTCGGTTTTACGAAACCCACATTTTCTTGCATAATAAATGACCCCAAAAATTTGCTCTCTCACAATAGAAGCAGATTTTGCGGAATAAAGTCGGTGAAGCAAGAAAGGGAAGCTCAAATTTCTCAAGTAAAAGATGATATCGGCGATGGCAGCGGCAGCCCATCAACCAGTTTCCTGTCTTTTCTTTGCCCCTTGCTTAAATTCTTCTCTGTAAGTAAGAAAGATTGTAACTTTAAACCTTTTACTTAGTATAATTAGCTACTTAAGCGTGTTTAGCCCTTTCAGCTGGCAATCCAAATTCTGCAGGTTTTCACCAGGCATAGTGAAAAAAGCTAGGTGTTTAAATTTTGTTTTTCTCGGAAAGAAAAATACTTTTACTGCTACATAGGTTAATCAAGTTTGTAGACTGTAATGGTGCTGCTAGATTGCGTTATTCGTGTTCAAATCATAATGCTTATGGTTTGGGTATCTTGCAGGCAGGGGATCCTTCTGGAGAACGAAATTATCTACTGGAGGTATTGCTCACTTTAATTTGTTATTTATTTTTTATTTATTTTTGGGGTTCTTGAAGAGATTTGTTTAAGATTTCCATTTATGCTGCTTACATCAGTTTCACGAGGCCTCCAGTTAGCTGAGTTGTTATATCACTGTTTAATGACTGAGTAAACTATCTGACCTTTAGTTGGATAGTGAATTACTCCATGATTGTGCTAAAGATCTGACTTTTCTTGTATAGGTGAGTTATTCTTCAATGTATTTTTATGGAAAATTCGTGATTTTTTTTTTTCTTTTTTTTTTTCGTGACAGGAGGCTACATCTTCATTATCTACTTTAGCAAGGCTCCCATGGGGCTCCAGTTCACTACCCGACATATTAAACGACAAACAGAAAGTGGATCCGCCATTGCCGTTGCAGCTCTTTGAGTTCGGTAAGTACCTGTTTTCCTATGCATTGAGAAAGCACAAAGTTTTGTAACATATTCGAGGCACATATTGTGGTTTTTGCCCTAATCACTAAAATCCAACTGACCCCCATATAATAACTTCGACTTATGATCAACAGAGGCATGCCCTTTTTGCAGGAGGGTCCGGGAGGCCTTGACCGAGCTTGATTTATCTGTCGAGGTGCGTAAGAGAGTGTATCAGCTTCTATTATTCTTTGGAATAATTTTGTTGTACTAGCAAGTTTGCGAATCATCAACTCTTACCTTACTCTTGTTTGTGCAGATCTTTCCATGTCCAAAAGGGTCAATAAGACACAGGGAAATGGTTAGAAGACTTGGTGGAAGGGAACAGTATGAAAAATTTATATCCATATTTCTTGAACTTATATCAATTTTTTAGGCCTGGGTCAAGTATCATTTTTTATAGTGTGGGAAAACTTTTAGTCATTCATCCTTTTTTTAGAAATGTCCTTCGAACATTTTCTTTTTAGGAAAAGCAGGTTATTGGACTCGCAAATGGCTATATTCATTACTTATATGAAATGTATCATTTCCTTTGCAGGTTCCCATTTCTTGTAGACCCCAATACTGGAACTTCAATGTATGAAAGCAGTAGGTTTTTGTTCCCCAAATTTTTTCGTACCTATCGTGCTCTTTTTCTCTTGGATTATGTTCTTTTGAGTTATTTAATCTATAATCTGCTATTCCTATTGAATGCATATGTCGCATGTCATTTGCCAAGTCTTGTTTTATTTTGTAGGTATTATAATTTATAACTATTGGTTTTTCTCTTATAGGTGACATTGTTAAATATTTATTTCAGCGATACGGTGGAAAAAGTAGTCCTTCATTTGGCATATTGGAGAGGTTATTCTTTTCTGTCATAACTTATACTAGGGCAATATCCATGTATTACACGGGTGTTTGTTAAGAAATTTATATTTAAAAAGAAAAATAATAATAATTTTTTTAATGTCAAATACTTTTTTGAACAACTATATTACTATTTGTATTTAAAATAACACACATCACTTACGGCTTACTGTATTATACTATTATATTTTTTAAATAAATTTGTTTTTTTTAAATAAATATTAATAGGTAATTATTTTCTATTATAAAAATAAATATAATTATTTAGTTATTTTGTAAGTGCAATATAGGTGTCAAATCAAAGCTCACCAAGACATGATTAATTTGATATATTATGTATAAAAAATTGATAATAAATAAAAAAATATTAACTTTTAAATCTACTTATAATTTTAGTTAGTAATTTTTTCATAATATTAAAAGAAAGATGAGGAAAAACAAAAGGTTGAGGAAAAAATTTGTTCCTTATAAATCACGTGTTGAATAGGAAATAATATTAGTGCTCTTAAAAGGGCCATAAATATCTAGTATATTTATAAATATATAAATATCTAGTATCTTTATAGTTATTCCAAACTCAATTATCCTTGGATAGTTGGATTGGGAATAAATTAAAATTCATCCAAGCTAAGTGACAAATCATAAATAATTGCCACATAGAATTACGAAGCATGCGAGCCTGCCACTTAAGCTTAGCACATTCGGTAATATTATGATCAATAATATCAACAATTCATTGTATGAGATAGAACAAGATGTTCTGTATTTTGGAGAGAAAAGAGAAAGCGGCTCAATAAACTGAAGAGAGAAAATTACAA
>CACSLK010030273.1:39512-49559 GCA_902706635.1 Striga hermonthica | reverse complement strand
TCAGATGTTCATAATCGAGTCAAATACTGTGTAATATGTTCATCTTACTATATAACATTATGTAGCATGTTCATCTTATTTTGTAACATGTTCACCTTATTGTGTAAATATATAACATATTCATCTCATTATGTAACATGTTCATCTTATTTTTAATATGTTAATCTAAATTTCATCTTTAAAATGCAACATTCTCATTTTGTAACATGTTCATCTTATTTTATAACATGTTCACCTTATTTTGTAAATATGTAACATTTTCATTTTATTCTATAACATATTCATCTTACTATATAACATGTTCATCTTACTATGTAACATGTTCATCTCATTCTGTAACATGTTCATCTTATTTTATAACATGTTCATCTCATTTTGTAACATATCCATCTTATTTTGTAACATGTTCGTCTTACTGTGTAAATATGTAACATGTTCATCTTACTATATAATATGTTCATCTTACTCATTTTGAAACATATCCATCTTATTTTATAACATGTTCACCTTATTTTGTAAATATGTAACATTTTCATCTTATTGTATAACATATTCATCTCACAGAGGAAATAAATAGCTCGCTAAATTTGCCGCTATTTGAGAAATAACTTTTTTTGGCAACGTGCCGCTATTTGTATTCGTGTGCAATTTAGCCGCTATAGCTACAGTGCCATAATCGTCTTAGCCTGCTATTTAAAACCTTATTCTTACTATATAACATGTTCTTCTTACTATGTAACATGTTCATCTTATTATATAACATGTTCATCTTACTATGTAACATGTTTAACTTATTTTATAACATGTCCATCTCATTTTGTAACATGTTCACCTTATAGTGTAAATATGTAACATGTTCATCTTATTTTATTTATTTTTTTTTTTTATACATTTCTTCTTGTTTTATAACATGCTCATTTCATTATGTAACATATCCCTTATTTTACAACATGTTCACCTTATTTTGTAAATATGTAACATTTTCATCTTATTCTATAACATGTTCATCTTATTATATAACATGTTCATCTTACTATGTAACATGTTCATCTTATTATAGATTTGCGTCATCATCTTCTAATAACATAAATTAATTATAAAAAATAATAAATTAATTGTATTCCAAAATCTATCAAATGTGGTTTCTATTTGTAGAGAATGAAAAATTATGAATTTTGATATTTTTACTTTTATTTTTTAATATAAAATATAGTTGATAATTTAGTTTATTTAATATGATATGTAAAATTCATTAACCTATAAAAATAAGACACATGTCTCATTTAAACAATACTTACCTTATCTCACTTCCCTTGTCCCACGCGCTTTTTGAGAGAGTGTAATTCACACAAGCCTTGGCACACCTAGCTAGGTGTGCCAAGGCACACCTAATTATTTGCGCATTCATTCTGATTTTCGGTCCTTGTCGCTTTATTTCTCTATTTTCTTTTTTTTTTTATTTTTTTATTTTTGTGGGTTTTTTTGTCCTTGGAGGTATGCAGGTTCGTGTTGGGTTCTATTAAGAACGTCGGCAATGTGCACATTCAAATCTATTAAATAATAAATCCTGACGCAGCGAAATCTATAGTTAGGACTAGGACTTACAGTTTAAAATTTTTGTTGACTCTGAGACGTTTCTGATTTCTATTGATGGAGATCTTCTGAACACCAAAGTCCAATGAGAAGCTGGACTTGGCCTTTGTCGATTTTAAGCGAGTCATCGGAACCATGAATCGTCTCAGACCTTTGATAAATTAATTAGACTCCTCAGACTGCTCGGGAACCATCACAAACTCGAACTGGGGCTTTCGAACCGGGTTGAACCAGTCTCGGGCGAGCTGGGCATGTTTGGGTTGGTCTGAATCGCGCTGGCTCATTGTTGGACAGTTCTGGAGCTTCCTGGACCGGGTTGAGCGCATCTGGGCCAGCTGAGGCGCATTTGGACTGGAACCTCGCTCGCTGGGCCGCGCCAATAGCCGCAGAGGAGCTGTTGGGCTGGAGCGTGGGCTTCTCGCGGGTCGCTCTGTAAGACGCTTATGGGCTGAGACACGGGCCAACACGCGGGTTGCGCGGGCTTATACTGTTGAGAGAGATTGGGCCGCACGGGCTGAAGCGGCCCACATAATTTTTCCTTCTGCCACATGTGGACATCGTGCGAAGTGGTCTGCGGCTTGCTAATGGGCCTCGTGTGATGTGGGATGCCTGCTGCTGAATTTCTCATCTTCTTGGGCTAAACACACGCACGAACTGTGTCGATGCATAAACTCCTGGACTGAATGCGAGCTGGACACCTGGGCGCTGTTAGAGTAGTATACCCGACGTTCCAATCGGATTGGATGTATTCTACTTGTAAATACAATCTATTGGAATTATATTAAATAATAAGGCATTACTTTATTTTAAGAGTAAGCATTTATCATATATTTGCACTTCAGATAAAGTCCATAGATCACTTATAGCTATAAGATATGGTTGCGCATAGAGATGGTGATCATGGAACATATATTCAAAGCTGTGATCTTAAATACAGTTCCAAGTCGTTGGATGTTTCGAGATGGGATATCGAATAAATCCGGAAAAGACTTGCACATAGTATGTATGGTTATTAGATAAGAATGTTGCATTCCATCAACATTAGCGTGGGACGCAAATACATATATGTGGGTGCTTGTTAGAGAACAAGTTCACTGGACATGACCGTATGAAAATTCTTAATGAAAGTTTATCATGTCGAATAAGAATTTTCATGTTACAATAATACATGATTAATCCTTAGACTTGAGGCACGATGATGACTTTGTGCAAATTATATTTTACTTTGATTTATCCTTTTGATTGCTAGAACAATCGTATAAAGGGATATTTTGGGTATTATATTAATATGAATTGAAGTTTGTCAGTGACCAACAAAGGATTCGACACTTATGAAGATAAGTGAATTTCTTATGTGTTTCCTAGTCAGTTATTCAAAGTCCTTTGGCCAAGGCGGGATGAATAGAGATTCATAAACGAATTACTAAATTTGAAATGGAATCATAGTTATTAAATCAATTTGGGTTTCGACAAAATTATACCCAAAGATTTAATCGGGAAATTGGATGTCGAAAGGATTTTACATGTATGGACTTGTAATCGAAATAGGTTTACTCGCTATTCACTTAATACTAGATTCATGCTACTTGCTAGATGTTCCCATGATATGTGGGTTCTTGAATAAGGAGTTAATTCTTGAATAAGAGTTAATAAGATTAACTCAAATTACAAAGAGTTGTAAACCCACTACTAGTATTAATTGTGAACCTAAAAGGTCACACCAATTTTTGAATGAAAGTAAAATTCAAATAGTATTTCTAAAGAGATAGAATTAATTGACAAATCTAATTTAATTAGATATCAATTAAAGGAATATAATAAATTAATCAATTATATTGATTAGTTGAATTTTGGATATTAATTTAGTAATTAATGGAATTACTAATTAATAGTTGGAATTTGAAATTGGATTTTAAATTTCAAACCCAAATAATAATAAGATTATTAAATAAGGAAATGGAAGAATAGATAAAAATAATAAAGCCTTGAAAAAATGTTTTCAAGAATTATTATTTTATTATTTATCTTTAATATGATTGAAGATTAATTATTAATAAGAATAAATTAATTATGGTGGTTTGAAGTTGTTAACAATCCACATAATTAATCTTATTTTTATTAATACAATATTGGGTAGGAATAGTCTTCTTCAAATTAATATTTTATGAAAATATTTTTGAAGACTTTTTATATTATATGAAAATATTCTACCTAATATTATTATTTTATACTAAAATGTTTAGTATAAATATGGACATATTTGATGTTCAATATTATTAAGTTTTTGGTTAAGTTCTTCCAAAGATAAAAAACATTAAAAGAGTTGAGTGATAAAACAAGAAAGAGTTCTTGTAAAATTTCCTTATAAATATATATTCTATACTTCTTGAAAAACCGAGTAGTTTCTACTAGCGAAGAAACTATAGTCGGAACCAAAGTTCAAAAGGTGGATACGATTAGAGGGAAGACATTTGGATTCCTAAAGTGAGTAACCACAAGAAGTGATCGTTACCAAATCGGGATTCGATTTCCTCATACATTTTCATTTTGAAGGAGTTCAAGAACAAAGGTAATTTTTAAATTACATGTCAAATCAAAATTAGTAAAAGTTACTAGATTTTAAATGATGCTTATATGTGATCTTGTTATATTTATGTACGGAATAAGTATTTATAAGATAAATACGTATAAAAATTTAACTTCCGCTGCATTCTCTGTTCTGTACGGTATAACGAACCCAACTGTGGTATCAGAGCCACGTTACAATTTGCATCTTTAAAATCAGATTTTGATTTGAAAAATTGTTAAAAACACGAACTGGAATAAAAATCGAATAGAGTATTCGAAAACACGAGTCGTGCTGGATGACACGACTCGTGTGACCGGTCGTGTGGGGTCACACGACCCGTGTGAAAAATCACACGAGTCGTGTGACTAGTCGTGTCACCTCACACGAGTCGTATGAGGTGTGACACGAGTCGTGTGCCATAAAATTCTTCCTAGTTTTTCCAATGTCACTCTCGCATTTGTCACACGAGTCGTGTGACTGATCAGTGATCAGAAAAGAGCTGTTTTGACTTAATATGAGTCATTACTACATCAACATATTAAATTAGTTAATTTATATGGTTGATTTAGGGATGATCATGAGCCTTTAATGATGAATGATTGCATTTTTATTCAATATGATTGATGGTTGCATTTTTATTCAATGTGATTGAACGAATGTAATTTATCGAGACCTGTGAGTCTCTTGACTTATGATTTGTAAAATTTTAAATTTTTGTATCGTTAAAAGATTAGATCAAGGTGGAGACCGTTCGATGCAAAAGGCCCACACATGTGTGGGTAATTTTACAAGTTGTAAATTTTAAAGGCCTGTGCAAGTACGGGTAGATAAAATAAATCGTAATAGAAGAAATTCTATTTATTTTATTACGTACATAGGCATAGACCCATTTTGGCTCGAATGGGTCGTATAGGCAAGGTCATGATCATCCCACCATATGCATGCATTAGATGTATGTTAGGTTTATTTATGCTTATGATTCATGCGATGAATAATGCGGTAAATAAACACACGTAAAGATGGTAATTGATGAGATCTAAGGAACCCTAAAGAATTAATTTGATTAATTCTATATCAAATCATTAATGGATAAAAATAAGTTGGAACTTATTAATCCAGGTCTTCCATCAAAAGTAGACGACATGAGATGCTACGATACTTTATCACCGACCATGAGTCGTGGGGTGGTTTTGTGTCGAAAACTGTGATCCCTACTAAGTATTGTGATACTCGTGAGGTGGATTCCTCTTTATGTTGACCATGAGTCGTGGGATATTTTGGTGGGCCACTATCATGAATGTTTGATGGGTTTAATTTGACACTTAGTAATATATACGGTCATAAAATTGAGGTATATAAGGAAAAGTGAGGCAAAACATCTTGAAGGATGTATAGTGATACAATTGTCAAAAGTTGACTACCAATATAATTATTTCATGAGTACACATAAAATTGGGATATGGAATAATTTTATTGGACTTCAAGCCCACTATGAAAATTAGATTTTCATAATTAAAATGAGGTTTTAATTAAAATAGTGAGAGACATTTAATGTTAAAGACCTAATATTAAATAAATATAAATTCCATAGTCTGATTATTTTCTGCTTCGTTTGTTTTTGTAGATCACTCTACTAAAATGACTAAGAATCCAATTGCAAGTATCCTTGAACAAAACAAATTAACTGGACCCAATTTAATTGATTGGCTGAGGAACCTGAAAATTGTTCTACAGTCTGAAAAGAGGGACTATGTATTGGACATAGCCCCTCCTCCTCCACCCGAGGATCAGACATTTGATGAGTAGGGAGAACACTTACGTCATACTGATGACAATCTCCAGGCTCGGTGCTACATGTTAGCATCAATGTCAAATGAGTTACATAGACAGAACGAATTGTTGAATAATGCTTCTGAAATTCTCCTTCATCTACAAGAGTTGTATGGTGATAGGACGCGGCAAATTAGATATCAGATATCTAAGGAGCTTTTCAGGTGTCGTATGACTGAGGGCTCTTCAGTTCATGGCCATGGGCTAAAGATGATAGCTCTTGTTGAAAGGCTTTCGTCCCTTGGAGTCATTATGGATAATGAACTCTATGTGGATCTCATGCTGCAATCTCTGCCATCGTCATTTGACAGCTTTGTTGTTAACTTTAACATGCATAATATGAAGACTTCTCTGCCAGAATTAGTGAACATGTTAAAGACGGTTGAATCCACAATCAAAAAGGATAAGCCGGTGCTTCTTGTTGGATCCACTTCTGGATCAAAGGCTTAAAAATCTAAGAAAAGGAAGGGGAAGAGAAAGGTTCCCAATAAACCCAACAAGAAGGCAAATAACAACAAGGGAAGAACAAAGAGAATAATAATTCTCAGTCTAATCATGAATTCTATCATTGTGGTAAAACTGGGCATTGGAAGATGAACTGCAAGGAGTATCTTGCAAGCCTGAAAAGTTCAGGTATTTATTTTGTTGAAGTTAACTTATCAGTTAATGATTCTTCTTGGGTATTGGATACCGGTTGTGGCTCACATATTTGCAATGATTTGCAGATGATGGCAAGAAGTAATAAGCTAGAAGATGGAGAAACAATCCTAAGGATGCGCAATGGAGCAAAAGTTGCTGCCAAAGCAATTGAGACTGTTTATCTAGCTTTAAATAATGATGTAAATTTGTCTTATAAATTGTTTGTATGTTCTGGATGTTATAAGAAACATTATTTCTATTACAGTAATGGATAGAGAAGGTTTTAAGTTTGTTATTGAGAATGGAAGATGTTCCATTTTCAAAGACACAACTTTTATATATTCCGGAAATTTGACAAATGGGTTATATACCATTACACCACATAGTCCCATCCTAACTATTCAACAAAGTAAAAGAAAATTAGATAATCATAGTTCATTCACACTTTGGCATGCTCGATTAGGTCATATATCTGAAAAGAGGATTCACAAATTGGGACCAAAACTCGACCTTAGGGAAGAGGAAAAGTTGCCTACTTGTGAGTCATGTCTTAAAGGTAAAATGACAAAATCACCATTTGTTGGACAAGTGGAGCGAGCTAAAGGTCTGTTGGATTTGATCCATACAGATGTTTGTTGACCACTAAATGTTAGTGCCAAGGGGAACTACTACTATTTCATAACTTTTACTGATGATTATTCACGGTATGGTTATGTATACCTATTAAGGTACAAATATGAAGTATTTGAAAAGTTCAAAGAATTCAAAAATGAAGTAGAGAAACAAATTGGTCGTAGTATAAAAGTTCTTCGATCAGATCGAGGAGGTGAATATTTGACCAATGAGTTTCTTGATTATTTAAGAGATAATGGGATTATTTCACAGTGGACACCTCCTGGAACTGCACAACTAAATGGGGTTTCAGAAAGAAGGAATCGAACATTGTTGGACATGGTTCGATCAATGATGAGTTCCACTAGTTTACCTCTTTCATTCTAGGGATATGCCTTAGAAACAGCATCACATATTTTGAATAGAGTGCCGAGTAAAGCTGTACCCAACACACTTTATGAGATATGGTGTGGCAAAACACCCTCGTACAAGTATATGAAAGTATGGGGTTGTAATGCTTATGTGAAGCAGTTAGTGGGAGGTAAGTTGGATATGAGATCCATCTTATGTAAATTTGTGGGGTATCCAAAAGAGTATATTGGATACTATTTCTATGACCCCCTCTGAACAAAAGGTGTTTGTTTCGAGGAATGCTATTTTCTTAGAGGAAGAGTTTCTCTCAAAGAATAGCGGAGTCATAGAACTTAATGAAGAACCACATGAAGTTCCACAAAATGCCACAAATAACATACCAGTAGAGACTGGACCATCTGTAACACAATCTCTTCGGATATCTGAAAGGATTTCTAGGGCGCCTGAGAGGTTATACCTATTATTAGAGAACAACAAAGAGAGACTCCTTTTGGATAATGATCCAATAAGCTATGATGAGGCAATGTCGGACATTGACACAGATAAATGGCAAGAAGCTATGCAATTCGAGATAGAATGTATTCAAACAAAGTATGGACTTTGGTTGATCCACCACAGGGTATAGTACCCATAGGTTGTAAATGGGTTTACAAACAAAAACGTGGTGTAGATGGAGAAGTTAATACTTTTAAAGCAAGACTGGTTGCTAAAGGTTATACTCAAAAACAAGGTGTTGATTATGAGGAAACTTTTTCACAAGTAGCAATGCTTAAATCTATTCGGATATTACTAGCCATAGCTGTGTATTATGACTACGAGATATGGCAAATGGATGTGAAAACTGCTTTTCTTAATGGAAACATTAAGGAAGACATTTATATGAAACAACCGCAGGGTTTCAAATCCAGTGGGAGCTAACAAATGGTTTGTAAGCTTCAAAGGTCCATTTATGGACTTAAACAAGCTTCGAGGAGTTGGAACATTCGGTTTGCTGAAACAATCAAAACGTTTGATTTTCATAAGAATCCGGATAAAAAATGTGTTTATAAGAAGGTTAGTGGGAATGCAGTTGCATTTGTTTTTCTCTATGTTGATGACATCCTACTCATTGGGAATGATATAGGAATGTTACAATCAACACGGACATGGTTGTCTAAACAGTTCTCCATGAAAGATTTGGGAGAAGCATCTTTTATCCTAGGGATAAAAATCTATAGAGATAGATTTAAAAGGATGATAGGACTATCCCAGTCTACGTACATAAATAAGGTATTAAAAAGGTTTAGTATGGAGAATCCAAGTGGATATATTCCAATGAGCCATGGGGTTTCACTTTCTAAAACGATGTCTCCAAAGACACCTGAAGAAAGAGAACGAATGAATCATATACCTTATGCATCAGCTATTGGTAGCATCATGTATGCAATGTTATGTACAAGACCTGATGTTGCTCATGCACTTAGTGTAATGAGCAGATATCAGTCTAATCCAGGTGAAGAACACTGGAAAGCCGGTAAGATGATTCTTAAGTACTTACGAAGGACTAAGGATATCTTTATGGTATACGACAATGGAGAATTGAAACTAGAAGGCTTTACTGATTCTGGTTTTCAGTCTGATAAAGACGACTATAAATCCATGTCTGGATACTTATTCACTCTGAATGGAGCAGCAGTTAGTTGAAAAAGTTCCAAACAAGAAACGATTGCTGACTCTACAACAGAGGTTGAATATATTGCTGCATCTGATGCTGCAAAGGAAGCTGTTTGGATAAGGAACTTCATCCAAGGGTTGGGTGTAGTATCATCTGTTGTTGATCCAATAACGACTTATTGTGATAACAATGGGGCTATTGCGCAAGCAAAGGAACCAAAATCTCATCAAAGATCCAAACACATTATGAGACGATACCATTTGATTGGAGAAATCATTGGTAGAGGAGAAGTCATAATGGAGCGAGTCGACTCAGCAGAAAATATAGCAGACCCCTTAACTAAGCCTTTATCACAGAAAATGTTCGAAGGACATCTTGAGAAGATGGGTCCAAGATACATGAGTGTTTGGAACTAGGGAAAGTGGGAGATTGTTAGAGTAGTATACCCGGCGTTCCAATCGGATTGGATGTATTCTACTTGTAAATACAATCTATTGGAATTATATTAAATAATAAGGCATTACTTTAATTTAAGAGTAAGTATTTATCATATATTTGCACTTAAGATAAAGTCTCTAGATCACTTATAGCTATAAGATATGGTGGCGCATAGAGATGGTGATCATGGAACATATATTGAAAGCTGTGATCTTAAATACAGTTCCAGGTCGTTGGATGTTTCGAGATGGGATATCGAATAAATTCAGAAAAGACTTGCACATAGTATGTATGCTTATTAGATAAGAATGTTGCATTCCATCAACATTAGCGTGGGACG
>CACSLK010030273.1:0-17239 GCA_902706635.1 Striga hermonthica | reverse complement strand
CAAGGGATGTTGTAAACAAGTGACCACCCAGCCCGAGGGCCTTAGTCATGGTGGGTTTGGGTCTTCATACTTGCCCACCCGCGAGGAATGTTCCAAACAGGATGTCGCCCAGCCCGAGGGCGTGAGTAATCGACCAACCTGCCCACCCCAAGGGGTGTTCCAAAAAAGCGACCACCCAACCCGAGGGCCTTAGTCATAGTGGGTTTGGGTCTTCACACTTGTCCACCCACGAGGAATGTTCCAAACAGGAGGTCGCCCAGCCCGAGGGCGTGAGTAATCGACCAGCCTGACCACCCAAGGGATGTTCGAAACAAGCGACCACCCAACCCGAGGGCCTTAGTCATGGTGGATTTGGGTCATCACACTTGCCCACCCGCGGGGAATGTTCCAAACAGGAGGTCGCCCAGCCCGAGGGCGTGAGTAATCGACCAACCTGCCCACCCCAAGGGATGTTCTAAACAAGTCACTTCCGAACCAGACCATATCATACATCATGTCATCCAAATCATTCCAACATTCCAAGCATAAGAAAATATTCGATACAGCAAGTAATAGCGAAAGATAACTGCATTCTTATTAACTTCTGGACAGGATTTGCGAGTTACATCTTTGTTCAATCTTCCCATATATTTCTTTGAAAAAATCAAAAATTTCACACATAATATTTTTTAAAATTAGCTATGTTCCATGACCTTGCAAGTGATCGTCCTTCTGCATCCTTTAGAGAGTATGCTCCTCCTGCATGCACTCTCTCGACCAAGTATGGTCCTTCCCAGTTTGGATCCAGCTTTTCCACGTGTTTGAGCACATCCACACGCTTCCAAACCAAGTCACCTACTTGGAGTCTGCGGACCTTCACCTTCTTGTCATGACCTGCCCGCATCCTTTGTTTGTACGCCTCCACCATGATTGCTGCCCTCTCGCGCAGCTCCTCGATAGTATCTAAGGCCGCCGTCATGAGATTCTCATTTTGCTCCGGTCATATGTGCTTGACCTTTGCGACGACAGCTCGACCTCAACTGGCAGCAGTGCCTCCATACCATGTACTAAAATGAAGGGAGTCTCTCCTGTTGTCGACCTCGGGGTTGTACGGTACGCCCAGAGCACTGAGGTTAGCTCGTTGAACCACGCCCCCGAGGCCTTTTCCAGCCTTTTTTTTAACCCGTTCAGTATAATCCAGTTAGTCACCTCGACCTGGCCGTTGGCTTGCGGATGAGCGACAAGGCAAAATGTTGCTCAATTTTCATGTCCTCACACTATGCTCGAATCCGCTTTCCATTGAATTGAGTCCCATTGTACGATATCAACACCTTAGGAGCACCGAACCTGCAGCAGATATTGTTATATAAAAATTTGATGACCTTCTCCTCCGTGATCTTGGCTAGGGGTTCGGCCTCCACCCATTTTGTAAAATAATCTGTTGCTACTATCAAGAACTTCCACTACCCCGTTCCCTGTGGCATCGGCCCCACCAGGTCGATCCCCCACTGGGCGAAGGGTATAGGGGCACTCATCGTTGTCATCGCCTCTGCCGGTTGATGGATAAGTGGGCCATGCTTCTGGCATTGTAAACAATTCTTCACCATCGCCTTCGCATCCCTTCTCATCGGCGACCAAAAGTATCCTGCTCTTAGAATTTTTTTCAACCAAAGCCCCCGACTTTCTATAGTCACTACAACATTCTTCGTGCACTTTTCTCAGCACATATTGACCTTCCTTATTAGTCACACAGCATAAATGTGGTCCAACATACGACCGCTTGTAAAGAATGCCTCCATGCTCAAAGAACCTCTTCACTACCTTTATTGTCCCCTGCTTCAACTCCTCTAAGATCGGGGCCCTCCAATCCTCCACTTCCTCAATCTCTACCATTTCCGCTTCGACCGCACTTCTCTCTAAATGCAATAAAGTCACATTCCTGCTTTCAAAATCCACCAGGCTCTGAGCTATTTTTGACAATAAGTCTGCTCGACCATTCTCCCCTCGAGGGATCTGTATCAGCTCGAATGAGTCAAACTCCTCTCTCAACTTCTTCATCTCGTCTACATACTTTTGCACCGATCCTCCTTAACTTCAAATCCTTCATGGAACTACCCAACCACCAATTGAGAATCAAAATGCACTTGCACTTTTCGGGTTCCTCCCGCCCTGGCTAACCTCAAACCTTTGATCACCGCCTCATACTCGGCTTAATTATTTGATATCTTGAAACCCACCTTGGCTACAAACTCCCAGTAATTTCCTTAGGAGAAACAAGGACAATATACAATCCGGCCCCACTTCTTTCTACAGATCCATCCACAAATAACTGCCATACTCCTCCAGACTCCTCGACTTTAGTGCTTTCTTGAATAAAAATCGGTCAACACTTGCGCCTTTATAGCTCTCCTTGGTTCATACAACAATGAGTATTCACTCAACTCGACCGCCAATTTTACCAATCGACAGAAATTCGATGGTCGGCCAAGCGTTTCTCCCAACGGCATGCTCGTTCGCACCCTCACCTTATGATTCAAGAAATAAAGCCTCAATTTTTGAGCAGTTACAACCACCGCCAAAGCACACTTCTCGATCTCCGAGTACCTCATATCCGCCCCCTGCATCACCCTGCTCATGTAATAGATGGGGAACTGTGCTACCTCGATAGAAATGTACAGCACCAAATCCTCACCTTGTACTGTTTGGCCAACAGAGGAAGATTGGCAAACACTCCTCGCAACTCCTCGAATGCCTTTTGAGCTTCTCTATCCATTGGAACTTTGCACTCTTCTTTAGTGTTTTAAACAACGGGCCACTCCTCTCCGCCACCTTCGATATAAAACGACTCAACCCCGTAATTCGACTAGCCAAGATTTGTACTTCCTTAACATTTGTCGGCATATTCATCCCCATCACCGCTCGCACCTTCTCTGGATTCACCTCGATACCTCTCTTGGTCACCAAGTAACCCAAGAATTTTCCTGACTTTACCCCGAAAGAGCACTTGGCTGGATTCAACTTCATCCCATACCTCCTCAATGTTAAGAATGTTTCTTTCAAGTCCCGCACATGATCCATCTCCTCCTTTCTCTTCACCAACATATCATCCACATATACTTTCATATTCCTCCTAAGCTGTTCTTTGGAAGTTTTGTCGACCAGCCTTTGATACGTGGCGCCCGCGTTTTTTAGGCCAAACGGCATCACCACGTAACAATAGGTTCCTCGACTTGTGACGAAACTCACCCGCTTTCTATCTTATTTCGCCAAGGGAATTTGGTGGTACCCTTGGGAGGCATCCATCAAGCTCAGCCACCCACACCCCACAGTTGAGTCGACCAGCTAGTTGATTTTGGGTAATGGGTATAAATCATTCGGGCATGCTTTGTTTAGATCGCAGAAGTTAATGCACATCCTCTATTTCCCCTCCGCCTTTGACACCATCACAGTATTTGACAACCATTCGGGGAATTGAATCTCCTTTATATGCCCAGATCCCAATAACTCTTCTACCTCCTTCTCAATGATTTTATCCATCTCCGCCCCGTGGTGCCTCCTTTTTTGCTTTACCGGCCTCACACTGAGGTCGATGTTTAGACGATGCTCGATCACCTCCGCACTTATCCCTGTCAATTCCTCCGCTGTATAAGCAAAAATATCAGCAAACTCCCTGACCAGATCAATCAACTTCGACCGGATGGGCTCCTCCAAGTCCTTCTCGATCCTAAACTTCCTCTCCTCATACCCCTCGACCATCTGGATTTCCTCTACCTCTCCCCCTGGGTGGATATCCACCTTTTCCTTACCCTTCTCCCTCTCTGCCTGTCCTCCTACGACCTCGACCCACCTGATCAATTAATCTCCTATTCCTTCAGTTTGGCCAACCTCTTCGCCAATTGTTTGTTATTGCTTACCGTCGTCTGGTAGCAGCTTCTCGAGGTAAGTTGTTCTCCAACAATCTCACTAACGTTTTCGCCCACAGAATATTTGATAGTCATGTGGTACGTGGATACGACCGCCTGGAACACGTTCAAGCTCGTCCTCACCATAATGATATTATAAGATGACTCAGCTCCCACCACTACGAATCTCACCATCCGCACCTTCCTCGTCACTCCCTATCCTAATGCGACTGGCAGGCTGATCTTGCCCATCGGCATTACTTCGCCTCCATTGAATCCGTACAATGCCGTATCCACCGGCTTTTATTCCATATCCAGCTCCTTGTTTATCTGCACGAAGTAGTCATAAAACATCACATCTACCGAACTCCCGATATCAATAAACACCCTATTCACATCAAATCCCGCAACTTCCGCGGTAATCACCAAAGCATCATTGTGTGGTATGACCACTCCTTCGGCATCCTCCACTTTAAAACTTATTACCGGCATGTGAGCCGTAATCCCCACCTCCTCTCTCTTCCTTTTCACCGCTCGAGCATGCTCCTTCCTGGTGTTATTCGAGTCGGCATCCGTCGGCCCCCCTGAAATCATATAGATCGTCCCCCTCTTCATAGGGGCTTTGCCTCCATGCCCTCCCTTATCTCCATCTCTCCTCGGCTTCTTCCCTCGACCACCTCGACCATCTCTATCATCTCCTTCCTCATCTCTATCACTCCTTTCTTCCGAGACCTCCCGGCATCTCCTCCTCCCTTTGCCCTTCGCCCTATCATGATACACAAATTCTTTCAAATGCCCTGCTCGAATCAACCTCCCAATCTCATCCTTCAGATGCCTACATTTCTCTGTGTTATGGCCGTAATCTCGATGAAAACGGCAGTAGATATCTGATCTGGGTCGAATCGGGCATGTAAACCTCGTCTTTGGCCATGTCACATCCTCGCTCGACATCTTCTGCTCCATTGCCTCGAGCACTTCTGTCAAATCTTTCCTTAAAGGTGTGAAATTATGGTACCTCTATCTTTCAAACGACAAAGGCCTCCCTTGCCACCTGTCATCCCTCTTTTCTCACTTTGAGACTCGCCTCTCTCCTCTGGGTGATGCCCTTTTCGGCTTACTTCCTTTGGGCGAACCTCTCCTTGGTGATCTCCCTCTTGGTGGGCTTTCTCATTTTTTGGCTCTAGTCGAGCTACTCCTTCCAATTTCGCAAACTGGGTCTCCATCTCCTCTAGATTAATATACTTCTTGCATCTCCATCCTAATATGATCGAGCAGGGGTCTTTGCCAGGGAGGTTCGGCAATGCCCCGACGAAGACTCCTTATCAATCCTCTCGCCTTCACCTCATTTGACGTCGAGTGCACCTCCAAACATGTTTGATTATATCGAGCAACGTACTTTCTCAGTGATTCCTTCTCTCCCTTCTTCATCGCCATGAGAGTTAAGTATGTCTTTTCCTGGGCCACCACGCTCGAGTATTGGTTGGTAAGTTTGCTGGCAAAATCCTCAAAGTCCGCGATCGACCCAGGAGGTAACTGATGGTACCAATCGAGCGCTCCTCCTCTCAAGGTCATAATGCCCTGCAACACACAAAATTGAAATACCCATACAACACAACCATATTTTTAAAAGTCTTCACATGCCTCGACGGGTCAGATGACTCGTTAAACACCAAGTTTGTCTCCTTAAAATTATTCGGCAAAGGGGCCGCAAGAATCTCCCTCAAGAAGGGATGTCCTCGAGCTCTCCTCTCCGGCCTCCCCTCAACCTTGTCCTGCAACTAGCGCAACTGCTCTGCCATCCTCTCCATCGCACGTTCTCTCCTACCTCCTCCATCTCCATAGCTAGACACATCCTCATCCTGACTCCTCACCACCGTGGTCGGCGCGGTTGTTTCGCGAGACGTGTGACTCGTGACTTGCTGAACCGCCTGTGCCACCGCGGCTGCCATCATCCTCTGCATCTCTACCTTGGTCATTGTTACCACCTGTTGACCGAGGGCTTGCATTACTATTTGCGGTGGTGCTCCTACTTGCACCGCCGTTCCTCCTGGTTGCGCCACCACAGGGTTCTGGGGCAGCGGTGGTGGCATCGCCGCTGCAGCTGCTGCGCGAGCCTCCTGGGCATGACTGGAGCTCGCATCTCCTCCGGGCACCGCCGTCGATGCTCCTACGCCTTGAAGGATAGGCGTGGGAGAGACTGACGTTTGCGAAGGGCCGGAGAAACCCAGAGGACCTTGCCCAATAGGCCTGGTCGTCGTCCAAGCATCATCAAACGTGGACTGCAAGTTGGTTCTGGGAATTATGTCTGCCATAGCTGAGCTTCAAACACAACCTTTCGAACAAAATCCCCACAGACAGCGCCAATAATGCAAGTGTGAGCGTCTTGATCCGGTTTGGGGTAGATCGATCCTTTTCCTCGCTGGTAGAACGCCGAAAACCTGAAAATAACTCTCACACTGGGGGTTGTGTCCGGTGAAGAGCCTCTGATGCTTAAGTCAATATGTGTATGAGTATACTGGAATTGAGTAATGGAAAAATTGTGTTAAGGAGAAAGGCTCACCCCCTTTGTATAAGAGTGAAATACCTACCCTAAGGCTGCCCGGACTTGATGAGCTGGCTGCCCAAGCTGCCCGTCCGTACTCTGATGCACAGCGCGTATGTCAGAGGTGGCGCGAGACATTGGGAGCTGTCAGAGGTGGTTGTCGCTCAACCAGTAAGCTCTCGACACGTGTCCTCATGCACATGGGATGAATATTCTCCTGAAATTCTGTTAGAGGCTCTTTCACGCGCCTGTGACTAGGCCGATCTATGAAGTGTTAAGTTCGCGAAGTGGTCGACCGATCGAGATCGACTGAACTGCTCGACCGCTCATCTGGTCGAAGGATAGATTGGTCGACTGTTTGGCTTGTCAAATTTCCTGGCACTTAGCTTGGTTCCTCTACGGCGCAACCTCTTCGACCGGTTCGATAGACCAGTTTACCCTTGTGGGTATAATATCCTATATCAATCGATATCGGTATTTAATCTATTATGGCTATTCGACTAAAAATAATATAAAACATATTAAATAAAAATATTAAAATACTAAATATATTTTTATAATATAAATAATAAATTATTTATTTATTTAGGTAATTCATTTAATCGACCGAATAAACCAAGTAATTCAGATTTCACTTTGGTTTGTGGCAAAATATTGGACGGTTCAGACTGCACAATAACGATCAAAATCGTGTACAATAGTGTTAGACAAATTGCACGTTATTGTCTGCCAGATTGCACAATAGCAATTGAAATCGAATGATCTAACATTTTAGGTTCAAATCATTATATACTGGTTTGATTATTTGATTTAGTTTTAAATTGTTAGTTTGATGTCGGGTTTATTTTTTACCCGAATTGTAGAAAAAATATTATTTTTTATGTTGTTGACATGGTTTTCGCTAAAACCGAATAAAGAATGATTATTGATGCCTAGAGCTCGACAATTAGAAGATTAAACCGTTTTAGAAGTTGATACAATTATGAATTTCGATGTAACCATGAGTCGGGTAAAAAGTGAAATAAAAAACCGACGTCCTCATCAAATAACCGACATCTCATATCGGTTATGACTTAGTGAATCGATATCTATGACATGTCAAACCGACATCATAAGGCGGCGCCAACTCAGCAAAAATCATCATTATGCCTTGCCAAGTGGCGTGCTACGAGAATGAATGGCGATCGACCGCCATTGACATTTCCGGATTAATGATTGTAATTGTGATAATGTTGTAAGGGACTATAAAAGAAAAAGAAGAAGCTTCCAAGGAGACAGGACAAAAAAATATGAACTATCATATACAATAAAACTGTGTTTTTACCATCTATCCATAAGTCTAATCTCTCTGAATAATCAACACAATTCTCGTTGAATAATCTTTGTTAATTCCCACATAACAACAGTTTTGGCGCTAGAATGAGGGCCTCATAAGTGTTTGAGGTTAATCTTCGCTGTTATAGCCATCATCTGCTCAAATTTTCCATGTCTCAATCTGGTCGAGATCACACCTCTCATGCTGGTCAAAGCCATGCTACGAATCGTTCCCCAAGACATTCAACACCAACACCTCCGGTAACCAATATCAATAATTTTCTTCAGAACCCGGAGTTTATTCAAGGGTTGACATCGTTTATAGCTCGAGCTATGACCAGAACTTCGAGCACCATACCAATACCTACACCTTTCCCCACGAATCCAACAGAACATCCAAATCTTACTCATCATAACCAAGAAACACATATAGCAGCATCACATGCCACTTCACAACCACGTCATACTTCTCAACATCGAGATGAGATGACTCGTATAACTGTGAATCCAATGATAAATAACCAGGCCGCGCATGAGCCTCCTGTACAAGAGATGACTGTTGAAAGTCTTTCTGCTCACCATCACAGAGTTCCTTCACGTCCTAGACCTCCCTCACCGACGCCCCGAGATCGTGAAGATTTACGCCATCAGATTGAACAAAATCGTGTGTCAAGACATAGTTCGGAGGAATTAGAGGCTCTCCGTAAAAGATTGGCTGAAATAGAAACTCGACAAAAATCACAAGAAGACTCTCCCCGACATGTCTCGACATCGGGCAATGTTATCATCGAAGCCAACTCGCCCTTGGCTCCCGAGCATACTGCAGAGGCACTTCTTGCTAAAATAAAAATTCCACAAATCGGCATGTATGATGGAACTTCAGATCCTGATGCACATTTGAGTCATTATACATCTTGGATGGATTTGCATGGTGCGTCCGACGCTCTGAGATGTCGGATGTTTTCCCTCACACTGGGGCCGCGTGCGCAAAAATGGTACTACACTCTTCCACCTCATTCAATATAAAAGTGGCAACAGTTACGCGCAGCCTTCCGCTCACATTTCATCGGGGCTCAAATTTGTCTCATCCCGAAGGAATCAATCACTAACATCGTACAAAAGGATAATGAAACGGTCAAAGACTATATATCTCGTTTCAATGATCGAATTCAAAATATGGAACCTTGTCATCCTGAGACTTTGTTGGTAACCGCGATTGCTGGATTGAGGCCCAATTCTATGTTTCGTTGGACTCTGTGTCAGAACAAGCCGGCTACCTTTCAAGAATTTTTAGTGCGTGCTCAACAATTCATTATTGCCGAAGAGTCGATGTTGGTTCCTAGTTTGGACTTCTCGGTTAAGGAAGATAAGGCTGAGCCGGATGCGAAGAAAAAGAATAAGAAGAATTTTGGAAAGGCGCAATACCGAAGTTATTCAAAAGGTTATGAAGATTCTCCAGAATCCAAAGCCGCCCAAGACCAATATGCCGACAATGTGAGGACGGGCTACCAAACTGTTTATTCAACAGGAGCAGCTACAATTTTTGAAGAACTGAAAGGAAAAGGAATCATTCTTGCTCCGAAACCTGTGAGAACTCCTGAAGACAAACTGGACATAACTCGATATTGTGCGTACCACAAGTCACCGGGACATAATACTGATGAATGTATCGGCCTCTTATCGGCTCTTCTGCGTTTAATGGGCAACCTCCGCTTAAAAAATTCAGGAATTTTGATAATCGCCGCAAAGGAAGGCACGCAGATGTCTCGGATGAAGAAGATGACGATGAACGAGGCGCCAATCCAAAGAGAATCCGCGCAACCAACAAGGAGGTTTTTACATTCTCCAATCTTGTCTGCACTTCGATCGATGAACACAAAACACCCATAATCCATGATGACCTGAATTCTTCTCATTATATACCACGAATAAATTCGAACACAAAACAGTTGGATACGTCTCGACGAAAGGCCAAAGCCTATGCTCGAGAAGCACACAATGCCGGGAAACAAATCATGAACGTTGATCTTCGAGATACCATCAACAAACGGAATTGTCCTATCACTTTCAACATTGAAGATGCCAATCTGTTTGCTCATCCACATTCTGATGCTCTCATTATCACCGCCCCAATTGGAGGAATTCCTGTTCACCAAATTATGGTTGACACCGCAGCTTATTCAAGTATTTTAATGTTTCGCACTTTCAAAAAATTGGGTTTGGATCCCGCTGATATCAGGCCTTGCAACGACCAGATTCAAGGCTTTAATGGAAGCATTTTTTGTCCTCTCGGTGAAATCCTACTCCCTATTCGATTTGGTGGCTTCAGACCAAAATCCAAAATCATTATGGAAACTTTCAAAGTCATGGATATTCAAAATGAGTACAATACTGTCGTAGGACGTACTTCTCTTTATAAACTTCGTGCTGCTGTGTCAATTTTTCATTATGCATTAAAATTTCCTACCGTCGAAGGAGAAGGCACTCACTATGGAGATCAACAGGAGGCGCGAAATTTAATATTGGCTCCGACTTCACACAATATTCATGCATATGAGACACGATAAATTGATGATTCTATTGGTTTGAGAGACCCAATTCTCTCCGATGCCAAAATGATGGATCAATCTGCTTCGGATACTGACATCCCCTCTGCACTTGATATCGACGTCCCTGTGATGTCGGAATTGCCTGAAACCTTGAATGGAATCCTCGACCAAGAACAACAGCCTCATAAGGAGGATATGAAGGTGCATGAAGATATAGACCCAAGGATGCAATTCAAAGATAAAAGTCACCACGTTCGGGCGGAACTTGTTGAAGATGTTGATATTATTTACATAGATGAGTTAATTCAAGAAAAGTTGCTGCGTGTCGGAACTAATCTTCAAGAACCAATACGTTCTCAATTGATTCAATTCCTTCGATCAAACTCTGTTGTATTTGCGTGGAAGCATGAAGACATGAACGGAATAGATCCTCAGAAAGCATGTCATCGGCTGAATTTGGATAAGACTGTCAAGCCAGTCATACAAAAACGCCAAAAATTTGGACCTGATCGTCAGAAAGCACTAGAAGAGGAAGTGAACAAACTCATAGACAATAAGTTTGTCAAAGAGGCCAAGTACCCAACATGGATATCAAACCCGATTTTAGTTAAGAAAAGCAATGGCCTTTGGCGCCTATGCATTGACTTCTCGGATTTGAATCAAGCATGCCCGAAAGACAGTTATCCAGTCCCACATATCGATTATATGGTAGATGCCACGTCGGGACACCAGATTATGAGTTTTTTGGACGCCTATTCTGGCTATAATCAGATTCCCATGCATCCCGACGATGCTGAACATACTTCATTTTATTCGGCCCGAGGACTTTACTGCTACGTCATGATGACTTTTGGATTGAAGAATGCTGGGGCCACATACCAGAGGCTGGTCAACAAAATGTTCGCTCATTTGATCGGACACACAATGGAAGTTTACATAGACGACATGCTGGTGAAATCAGAACACGCACATGATCATATCGGTCACCTCTCCGAGGTCTTTAACATCCTCCGAGAATACTCAATGGTGCTTAATCCTAAAAAATGCACCTTCGGGGTTGGATCAGGAAAGTTCTTGGGATACATGGTGAGCTAAAGAGGGATCGAAGTCAATCCCGTAAAGATTCAAGACATACTTGTTTAACCCCTCCGACGTCCATCAAAGGTGTCCAAGCATTAACTGGCCGCTTAGCCGCTTTGAATCGATTCATCTCGATATCAACAGACCATTGTAAACCCTTCTTTGATACTGTCAAAAAGAAGAAGCCATTTGAATGGAGTGCTAAGTGCCAGACTGCTTTCGACAATATTAAAGAAGTTTTTTCACAACTTCCGACGTTGCAGAAACCCCTTCCCGATGAACCCTTATATTTGTATCTGGGAGTAAGTGATGTTGCTGTTAGCGCTGCCCTCATACGACAAGACAGACTTCAGCAATTTCCGATATATTATGTTAGCAAGGCTTTACATGATGTTGAATTGCGATATTCGTACATGGAGAAATTAGCCTTTGCTCTGATTATTGTTGCACGGAAGTTGCGACCATACTTTCTGGAGCATTCTATAATTGTTTTCACGTCATACCCTCTCCGACAAGTCCTTCATCGACCTGACACGTTGGGTAGAATGATCAAATGGGCTATAGAGCTCGGACAGTTTGATGTTCAGTATCGACCACGAACTGCCATCAAAGCCCAGGTGTTATCCGACTTCATAGCTGAATTCACCCCATCCATAAACGCGTCAATTGAAGATCCAACTTGGACTCTTTACATCGACGACTCTTCTACCGCCATACGTGCCGGGGAAGGAATCGTTTTGGTCAGCCCTGATCAACAAGTTTTTCGTTACTCCATAGCATTCACTTTCCTGGCCATAAACAATGAAGCTGAATATGAAGCCCTCTTATCAGGCTTGCATTTTGCTGAATCCATGAATGTCTTCTCACTCCATATATTTTCTGACTCTCAATTACTTGTCAGCCACATCAACGGTGCTTATGAAGTTAAAGAACCCCGATTGCTCCCTTATTTTGATCTTGTCAAGAAAAAAGTTATCAAGATTCAAGATGACGTTGGAGCATATACCTCGGACATCCAACATTCAAGCAGATGCTCTATCACGTTTAGCTTCCTCCACCGACTTAAATAATGTCGAATTTGTAAAAGTTACTCAACAGACGACACCTTCAACAACCTCTACCGATGTCACTATGATCGATGCTACTCCAACGATTGCAAATTCAACATGGATGGATCCCATCATCAACTATCTTCATATCGGGGCCACACCTGAAGACCCAAAAGAAGCTCGTGCCCTCCGTGTTCGTGCCGCTCATTTTACTATTGACCAGGGAACATTATACAAGAGTGGATAATCCACTCCGTTACTTAAATACTTGTCGGAAACCGATGCCCGACATGTTCTTTGAAGAATTTCATGAAGGTATCTGTGGTACCCACCAAGGAGCACAAGCTTTATCTCACAAAATTCTCCGACAAGGTAACTATTGGCCAACCGTAAAAAAGGACGCAACCGAGTGGGTACGAAAATGCCATAAATGTCAGATATTCGCTCCCAATGTTAATCAGCATCCTGAACTCCTCAAGTCAATTTATAGTCCATGGCCGTTCGCGAAATGGGGGATTGATCTAATCGATCCCCTTCCGACAGCAAAAGGAGGTGTTCGTTTTGCAATATTTGCTGCCGACTACTTCACCAAATGGGTAGAAGCCGAACCTCTTGCCGCCATCACTGAACAAAAGATGATTGTTTTTGTTTGGTAGTACATCGTCTGTCGGTTTGGAATACCGAACTCCATTATAATCGACAACGGTCGTCAGTTTGAAGGAAAAAGATTTGAAGGATTTTGTGAAGATTATGGTATCAAGCATTGCTTCTCATCACCTTATCATCTGTTTGTACTATTTTTGTTACGTTTTTCATTGTTATTTTAATATGTTTTTATCCTTATTTTGAGTCATTTAGTTATTTTTATGGTGGTCTTATAGTTATTTATGTGTTTTTCATTATTTTAAGTATTTATGTGAATTATGTTATTTTTCGGTAGTTTTTGTTGTATTTTAGTTTTTGGTGTGTAGGTCAAAAATCTCGAGAGAATAGATTTTAGAAAATTATTTGAAAGCTTGCATAAAGTGATAGAGGAGCTCGTTAGCGACGCATAGGAGAAAACGAAAGTCAATTTCGAGTTAAAACAAGTTCAAACGAGCAAAAACGAGAAAAAATGGAAAAAAAATGTGCAACAACCGACGAGATTGGAGGTCTTGGGAGAACAAGTTTTTGGTAAAATTGTGGGAAATTTTGCACCATTTAATAGAGGGGTTCATTAGCTACGCGTAAAGAAAAAAACGGAACTCAATTCCGAGTCCAAATGAGCCCGAACAAGCGAAAACCGTGATGACATGCAAGCTGCCGACACCTTAGCGCCGCTAAGGAATACTAGCGGCGCTAAGGGCCCGTTTCTGCAGCTGTACAGTTTTTTTTATGGTGCCATGCTTTGTCATGATGTTAAACACATACCAAACTCCAATTTTCAGACATTTTCAAGCTTAAATCTTCACCTATAAATAGGTGTGATTTTCATGTAAAGAGGGGAGGAGGATTTATCCTCCAAACACCATTTTTACTTTCTTTCATGTTCTTCCTTAGCATTTAGTTCATGCATGTTAATGCATGAGCTTAAGTAAGATGTAATAATGTTTGTTTTCATGTTATTGTAAATATTTTACTTTGGTTTTTCGATAATAAAACTTGTTTCGGAGCTACATGCATTGGGATTTTGGTAAGTATTTTCTTCTCTTTTAATTCATGAAAATGGTTAAATTAGGAGAAAATATGGTTTGTATTTAATTTTAGTATTAGGGATAATGGATGAACCTTTGAACTCGTATGTGATTATCGTGCTCCTTGATTGTTCACTTTGTATGAGTTAGTTTTAAATTCGGTTTTTGATTTTAACTTTGGAATGACATATTGTTGAAAAGTGACAATTCAACCTTGCAATTGATTTCTAAGTATTGAAGAGTGACACTTTAGTGTTAAACTTGTTTTCAAATTGAATATGGTGTGTTCTATTGTGACGATCACGATCCGAATAGACTAGATGACTAACAACCATATAGTCTATTTTAATCGACTCTTGAACCGAAAGGGGAAAGGTCAATTGATCGAAACTCATACAAAATAGACATGTTCGGAGACGTATTGTCTGTGTGTTAAATAATTCGT
Source organism: Striga hermonthica (assembly GCA_902706635.1). Lineage (NCBI taxonomy): Eukaryota > Viridiplantae > Streptophyta > Magnoliopsida > Lamiales > Orobanchaceae > Striga > Striga hermonthica. The sequence continues at coordinate 2,706 of CACSLK010030273.1, read as the reverse complement.
TAATTTAACATTTATATTTATTCTCATAATCCGAAAGGTATTGAGGATGAACCTCTAAACGTGTAGGTGACTCGATTTCTTTACCGAGCGATCATGAGTCGATAATTGCATTTCGATTCAAAACGTTTATTCGTAATTCTCTAGTCTTTTTATTTTTGTGTCGTTTTTATTTCTAAGTAGATTTATGTTTTATTCTATTTCTTAGTTAATAATTAAAAACCAATCTTTTGATTAGAATGTTTAGGATTTATTTTTCTTTTATGTGATATTAATACTAATTCTAAATTCCGAACAGTCTTCCTCGAGAGATCGACCCGGGAAACTAATCTTTTGATTTGTTACTCGGTAAAAATAAAAATAATTTGCTACAACATCATCCACAAGCCAATGGGAAAATAGAAGCTGTAAATAAGGTCATCAAGAATGGCTTGAAAACCCGACTTGAAACCGCAAAAGGATTTTGGCCTGATGAGCTATCTCATGTCCTTTGGGCCTATCAAACAACATCACGAAACTCAACTGGAGAAACCCCGTTCTCATTAACATACGGAACCGAAGCAGTGATACCTGTTGAAGTCACTTCCCCGACATATCGGATTACCCATTTCTCCGAAGAAGCCAACCCAGAAAGCTTAAGAACCAATCTTGACTTGGTCGATGAATTACGAACCGAAGCTGAAATTCGAAATGCTGCTTACAAACGACGTAGTGAAAAATGCATTAATTCTAAACTCAAGCCGTGCTCATTCGTCGTAGGAGACCTCGTTTTGAAAAGAGTTACCGGGGCCAACGTCTGTCCGTTGCAACCAAAGTGGGAAGGACCCTTCAAAGTGAACCGTCTAGTCTCTAATGGCACTTACCGACTTGAAACTTTGGATGGTGTTCCCCTTCAATATCCTTGGCATGCGACCTATCTGAAGAAACATTTCCGGTAAACCAAGCGTTGATCCCTTATCTTCGATGTATAAAGACTTTTGCCCTACTCATTTATAAAATCACTTTTTGTTGTCAATAAAGTTTGTGTGACGAACCACTATAATTTGTTCGATCACTGGGACCTCAATAAATTGGTCCCCGTTGCTAAGGCTAAACGTGTTCGTACCCTGAAGTTGGTATGACCTGGCCAAACGCGACAAAGCCGGATACTTCCAAGCCCTGAAGATGGTTTGGGGAGGCTTATGCTTTACAATTTCAAATCCCGACGTTGATTTGATGAGCTTACAATAAATGTTTCTGAGTTCTTTGAGTGATTCAGAAATTTCTATGATAAAAGCAAGTTTATTATGGCAAGTTCATAGATATCGGATACACTATAAATTATACCGATATCGAGAATTCGAACAAATTCACGAGAAAGTACGATACAGATGTCAAGTATCATGTCGGTATAATCAGATACATAATTTACTGACCATTCATTCACATTTATTCCGACATATCTTGACTTCGAAAAATTCTTTTATCTTGTTATGGCAATATACTTATAAGCATAATAAGATACTTTAAAGTAATAAAATTAGAAATCTATTAATATATAATAAGGATTAACTTAATTCAATTTTAGAAACTATTTCCCGCCAAATTCATTAATTATAGCCTAAAAATAGTAAATTAACATAATTTCCTAAAATTGCTCTTAATTATTTCCGATTAACATTAATTTTTTTATGGAATAAAGTTTTTTATGGAATAAATCATTTATGCCATTATTTCCGATTTTTATTTATGGAAAAAATCATTTTGTGGCTCCATTAACAAAACAACGAGTATGACTTGCACATAATTTCCTAAAATTGCTCTTATTTATTTTGGATTAACATTAATTGTTTATGGAATAAATAATTTTTTCATGCCAAGATTTTCGATTTTTTGTGGCTCTATTAACAAAACAGCAAGCATTAATTGCAGATACTATGGAATAAATCTCTTCTTTTTAATTCTTCATATGAAAATCCTCTTTCAAGGCTCCATATAAATCATTTATATGATAAAATCTTAACAATATCTTTCCATTTAAATAATTTTCATAAATCACTCTTTTCGGTACCAACGTGCTAAACAACAATTTGTATAAAAGGATATTCACTACCACGATTATTTCTACACTTCATTCACAACGTTCAGAGAATAAAAAAATTAAATAGATAAATTTTACAATACATCGATAATATAATGCCTCCGGTCTGGGATACACTCGATTCCGTGAGTAGGACAAATAAACCTTATTTTCGATTGAAAGCAGTCCGAATAATTGAAACGCATCACGAACGGGAGAGCTGGAACGCATTCCATATACTGTTCATGATGAACATGTAAATATTTTCATTAGTAATATCAAAATTATTTCTAATATATTTATATTATGAATTTCATTGTTCTTCCATGTCCTTGAAGGTTATTATTTCTAATATATTTATTGTTTTATTAATTTTATTATGTTTTATTTTCATTCCATGTCGTTGAATTATGAATTTTAGTGTTATTATATTTGTTATTGTGATATTATGTCTCTCATTCGTTTGGATTAAGTAATATTTACACGCTTGAATTATTGAGTTCCAATTGTTGTTTAAAATGAATTATCGAATTCTTTTTTCTTTTATGCGCTTAAAAAAATATTAAGCTTAATCAATTAATCAACTAATTAAATAATATAATAATACATTTGGGAGATTCATTTCTATGAATTGTTTCTATAAATTAATT
>CACSLK010030241.1:86706-97757 GCA_902706635.1 Striga hermonthica | reverse complement strand
CGAACATTGTCCACATTTGCCTAGAGAATTTTTCGCAAGAAGCCTTAGCTGGAGAGTGTGTTTTAGCAATTGTGTGTTTTCCTAGTGAGTGGGAGGTGTGAGTATAATTACTCTTTTTTCCTTTGCATTTAGACATTTAGACATTATTTGGTTTTGTTTCGCACTTTTGGAAATTGTTCTTTTCTTTATTTTCTCTCTAAACATTACTTGTGGAGGTTCTAACTCATATTTTCAAGAGACAATTCCGGGGATGCTTTGGTTATGAAAGTTCTAACCTTTTTGCATTTATTTCTACCGAGCATGAATTAGGGAAGTAAGTACCTAGATAGGACTTGCTATCTCGATTTTTATGCTATTTTTACTTACTTGGTTTTAGAGGTAAAATTAGCGTCTCATTCAAAATGTATGTGTTAGGGTCAATTTTAGTTTAAATTGCTAGCTTGTCTTTTATTTTGCTTTTCTAGTTATTTGGTTATTTTAAAGTTCCAAACTTTTAAGAGAAAAATCAAAATTTTATTTTAGAGTTCCATGATTTTATAAGTAATCGTTCAACTTTAGCTTCTAAGTTTGTTAGTTGTAGTTCGTTTCTCCTTATTTTAGCTTCTAAGTGCGCTAGTTGTAGTTTAAAAAACTGAGCAAAAACGAGAAAAAAGCAAAAAAGAACGAAATTTGCCCGCAGCAGGCCCTAGTGGTGCTAAGGGGGGGTTAGCGGCGCTAAGGTACAAAGGTTGAAAATCTTTGCTGCATGCTAGCATGTCCAGTGCCGCTAGCTATGCCACCCTTACCGCTGCTAAGGGTACCTAGCGCCGCTAGGGTCTGGGCTGTGCGACTTCAGGTTTCGGGTTCGTTTGAGGTCGTCCGAGCTCAAAATTGAGTGCTATTTTTTCTTACGCGTCACCAACAAAACTTTCTAGTTAATTATGCTTGCAAAGCCAACTTTCTTTTGAGATCCTATCCTCCCAAAGCTTTCGACCTGTACACAAAAAACGAGAAGAAAAACGGAGAAAACCAAAAAAACGAACGAAAAAAACGCGAAAACACTCAAAATGAAAGGAAACACGCAATAAACTACAAAAAACAACTAAAAACTAAAGAAACAACCTAAAATGGGAGAAAAACAAAGGCAAAATGACAAAGAAAAATGCAACAAAAATGGGACTAACACCATGAATCGAGAGTTCTGAATTCCACTAATTATAAGAATGTACTTAGTCAATAAAGATATTGATTAAGTTAAACTTGTTAAATTTTTAGAGAAGTGGGTCAAGTTATTTATTAGAATATTCTTGCCTTAAAATGTAGATTTCGAAGAGTCAAGCGCTACAGTGACTGTGTGAAGCATCTATATTTTCTGCATCATCCGAACTGAGGTTGGTGTTGCTACACTATGATGCCTTTATCCTTTATAATTTCATAGTTTTATGATTGGTGTATGTATGTGAAAGGGAGTTAATGAAATCCCAGTTTGCCTAATCAAGGCAATGCCTAATGAAGGCGTAAATCTCCATTTGCTAAATGAAAGGCGATGCCTAATGAATGGTAGTGCCGAATGAAAGTTATTCAGCTAAGCTCATGTCGTTGAGCGCCTATAAGACAGAGAATCGATGGTAAAAGTGTGTGGACATGAGATGACTATATGGATAGAGATAAATGGTGATGGTTATGATTTATATACATTTTGAGATTATAATATCTCTTATTATACTGGTAATTGCATAGTTTCTCACAGTGAGCTTGTTGTTTGCTCACCCATATACATTATCCTTTTTCAGGTCTATTAGCTGGTTGTGGATACGAGGAGACGAGTGTGGTCACATCTATTATATTGGTTTTATTCGCTTTCGCAACATTTTCAAATTTATGATGTTTTAACTTATGAATGTTTCGGGACTCATGATTGAATGTTTTATAGTGTCTCGAGTTATTGGAAGTTGAGATGAAATTTTGAGAAAATGAATCCACTAAGAACTTAAGGGACGACTTAAGTTAATAAAAGAAAAGAAAGGATTTTGAGTAATGCCCAAATGAGAGTTTTAAAGGAAAAAAGTTTTTACAAGTTCAAACTTTTCGGAAAATTTTGAGTTCTCTAAAGGAAAAATAAGCGGAAGTTACAGTTTTAGGTTTTGGGAGGAGTGGTTGTTTAGTGAGGGTCCGTTTTTTAGCACTAGACAGGTCACTCACTCTCTTTCCCTGCGGGTGAAGGACCTATGGACTGATAGGGCATGGAATAAGGATAGGTTAGAGAGGGTGATGGGTACTGGAGCAGACTTTAGTGAACAAGCTTTAGAACATATCCAATAGATTCCCTTCTCGGAGGACGGTTCAGATGGTATAAGGTGAAGACTTACATATTCGGGTGCGTTTTGTACGACCTTGGCTTGGGGAGAAGTTCGGTTAGGTGACTGGCCTAACCTTCTCTTTGGGGTCATTTGGACCGACCTGCTTACTCCGATAATCTCTGTCTTCCTTTGGCGCCTTCTTTTGTACCGAATATCAATCGACACTGAGATGCACACAAGAGGGTTTTACTTCCTTTCGCGGTGTTACTGTTGTGCCGAGATCGGAGATTTCCAGAAAGAGACTTTTTCCCCTTTTTAATCCGCCAATAGAACTCACGCATCAGAGTCGTTATTTGGTTAAGAGTCGGCTCCACTTGGGTTAAACTCAACACTGACGGATTATTCGACTAACTTACCGGAGTCGCCAGAGGCGAGGGCCTGATTATGGATCACAACGGAGCTCTCATTAACACCTTCCACGCCCCTCTCCAGGCCTCCTTGAGCTACGACGCGGAGGTTCATGCGATTCAGATCGGTCTTCATATTGCAATCTCTATCTCTTCTCACATTTAGTTAGAGTTGAATGTTGCCTCTGTCACTACCCTCTTTTGACCTCAGACCACAAGGTCTCGTGGCAAATTCAATACCCATTCATGCGTACCACATCCATACTTTAGTTGGTTCGCTAACGAATCTATCACATGTACCGCAAGAGAAACCGATCTCATAATTACCAGACCATTCTAGGTGCCTCCATCATACTGAGGTGCACCTTCCACCTGGATGACTACACTCTCCGCCTTCTTACCCTTGTGGAGATGGACCAGATGGGCTACCTTTTATTTAAATTCTAGTTTTTGGCTTTTGTTTCTTCGTTGAACTTGTGAATACCTATGATTTTTTGGGCCATTTAGTGTCTTCACTATGTACATGTCGGGGATGCAACCTTAACCGTCCTGATTTAAAAAAATAAATAAATAAAAAAGAAACACCAAGTCAAATGTCAACAACCAGTAGTTTCTAGAACTATCCACATTATTTGAAGAGGTCGTAAATTTTGCTAAGCCAATAAGCTTTTTTAGAAAATTTCATGTGTAAATTAATTTAGTCAAAGGCAGCTAGGAAATTACTAGACAATAGTGTCCGCCTTAAGCTCTCTATATGTGCGTGCATGAGTGAAAGATGTAAGGGGACAAGGGAAAATAAAGCATGTGTCCAATTACCAATTCTAGCAATAAAGCTTCATTCAATTTCTCCCTTGCGATATTCATATTTTCAATTGTTGAAATTACTTAAATTCCAATCTCTCCAAAGGACCATGTTAGTTTTCCAATTCTAGTATTACATGGCCAAAATCGTTATCGGAAATGAATATTTCCACACCCTTTTCCAACCACTAAATGTAGTAATCCATAATCCACAAACCCATAGCAAATTTAATCTCATATTTTACTTTTCCCACAGCATATATTTCAAAATGCATTATTGAAGATGCTCTATTTATTGATACTATATGTAAGACTTTCAAAAATAATAAAAGGTTTGAGACTTCTTACAGATTTCTTAGCGCAATGAGCATAAGCACGGATCATTTTAGTCCCTTCATAATTGGCCAACAAAACTCGGTGTCCCATTAACCTGTGCCAAAGAAGTGCACTGCAAGATAACGAAATAAGAGCGGTTATGACGAAAAAAAGAAAACATAAGATCGGGTGTATTATAAATCAGGAGAAACAAGAAAAGTGCGTCAAATCATTATCAAATTTAGCAGCAAAACTTATTGATGGGAAAACAAATTTAAAATGACGTGAAAAATGTCAAATTTGATTTCACCTGTAGTAATCTGGATTCGGAACAAATGTGTTAGTGTTGAGTAAACCATAGTTACCACCAATTAATGATTGCCTGCAGTATGTCCTTGTGCCGTAAATCGATGCTTTCCCTAGCTGATCCAAGTACCTATATATAAATACCAAAACAAGAAAAAAGGAGAATATTAAGACAAATATGCAAACACGAGTACATATACTAGACAACAGGAGAAGATTTGTTTTCAAGGAAGACGATTCAATTTTTGTACCCCACAATCATCTTTCTTGCTTTGAGTAATCCTGATTTCAATTTAACCAATTTGATGTCCTATTTTTGTCCATCTATCACATTTATTACTCCTCGTTCATTGTAATTTAGAGTATTAAATTTGATCATGATCAAATGTGAGGTAGATACAACAGAGAAAAATAAGTAAATGTGCTTTACATTAACCAAAAACATGCATATTACCAAAATCCAAAGACGAATGTATTTGTAACTTTATCTCGACCACTATTCCAAACTCCTCCACCTTCCCCAACCCAACTAGCAACTGCTGGGTTTTGCGAAAAAGATATTGCATCACGGAGTTCTCGGAACACGATGCTTTCATCATTAAGAGCAGATGGATTCAAAATCCTACTTAAAATATCGGGATTATCTCCTACAAAAGCATCCACATACGTGTTAATGATCACAGTTATATTCTTAGTTTAGATAATGCCCTATTAAGAAAAATTATAAGCGTAAATTTTGAAAACATAATTATGTATATGTTATTGGTGATGATGAATAAGGACAACAATTTAGGTGAAATTAAAATCGCTCAGAAACAAAAATGCTATTGGATATTTATTTCCTATAAACCTTATAGATGGTATTTAACAATTTATTTAATATTTTTTTACTAATTTTATCTTTCGTTGAGTTCTTGATGAATTATGTTAGTGTTATTTTTGTTATGTTTTTATTAATGTTTTTTATTATTATTTTTATGTATTTTTAGTAATTTTGTGAAATTTTGGGTAGTTTTTATTTTTTTTAGTGATTTGTAATATTTAAGTATTTGTGTGGATTTTTGTATATTTTTTTTATTTTTCGAGTATTTGTAAGATAAAGAAACGGTCGAAAATCTCGGAAGAGCAAGATTTTGGAAAGTTATTGGGCATGATCACATTAATGGAAAGAGGAGCTCGTTAGCTACACACAGGAAAAAGCCGAACTCAATTTCGAGTTCGGATGAGTTCGTACGGGACCGAAGCGTAAAATCGAGCGAGTTGCCGACACCTTGGAAGTTAAAAATCCTTAGATAATTTTATTCTGGGTGAAATTTGTATTGGCATAAATCATTGAATAGAGGGGTTCGTTAGCGACGCGTAGAAAAAAACAGAACTCAATTCCGAGTTCGGACGAGCCCAAAACGAGCCCGAGAAGCAAAAGCTGCCCGAGACGTGCGCGAATGCGCGCGGAAAAATCACTTTTGGTTTTTATCCGAAAATTCCAACTTTTCTCTCAAATTTCCTATCTTCTTTCACCTTTTCTTACATTTTTTCTTTCCTATTTTTCCCATCTTCTTTCCCATTTTTCCTATCACCTTTTTCCACATTTTTCTTTTCTTATATTACAAGTTTTCTATTTTTGTCCTATAAATACTCTCTTCTCTTTCAGTTATTTCACAACTTCACTTTTCTTCTCTTTTCTATGTAAAATATTTCCAAGAGTGTTCTTAGTGTTCTTGATATTCTTCAAGTTTGATCTTTGCATGCAAGCTTGGTTTTAATCTTGTAAGTTGTTTATTTTCATTTCCCTAAAAGTTCTAAGTGATATATTGACGTCAAGTTTTAATCGTAATCGTAAGTTATCGTTCGAAAGTTTTTATGAGTAAAACGATAGCTTGGATTATTCTTATTATTTGTGTCAATAAAATCATGACGAACTAAACCCTTCGATAGGGATAGGGAAATGATTGTGTCGGTTCGATGATGATGACGAATTGTTGATTGGTCCTATTATTTCGAGTTATATTTAGTTTTATGATTTAAGTAGAACTAAACATTCTTTTAAATCTACTTAATCGACTCTTAACCCGAAAATGGCGAAGTTTATTTATCACCGCTCGAAATAAATAAGTTTACACGTAACTGTATTGCTTATATGTTAAGTGGTACACGAATATATTGATTTATGTTTATATTCTTACTCATAACTGAGTGGAATATGAACCTCTAAATTAGTGTGTTTATCGAATCATTTAACCGAATGATTAACAATTCGAAGTTATCATTAAAATTGATACAATTATTTCCCGATTTCTTAACACTTTCCTCATCTTTATTCTTTTTACCCATTTACCATTTTTATTATTTTACTGTTGTTTATTTACTGTTCTTTTCATTTTATGTTTGTTAAATTAAATTAAGAATCTTAGTTAAATATAAAACCACATCAAAATGGAGTAGAATGTTTAGGTTTATTTTCTCATTTTTATATTTCGATAATTAAATAAAAAACAAAGCTCCGAACGGCCTTCCTTGAGATCGACCCGAGGTCGGGTAACTCGGTTACCAAATACCCACAAAAATCTCTCGAACAAATTATCAACTCATGTCAGCTCATATGCTTCCTTAGCAGCCATACAGACTAGCATGCTAAGACATGCACATTCACCGCCACAATAAAACAAGAAGACAATGGGCAGTTTTAGTTGGCTCCTAGTTTTGTCTCATTCATTCCTTGAATTTAAGAATATGTTGTAAAGATACCAATCTAATCTTAAGCTAGTGGTTGAGGTCATTGTGATGTTCACAACACACACACACATACACATACACATATATATGCAGTAGGAATGTAGCCACATTTTGTACTGCATTTGCCATCTGAATTATTATTTAAACCACATCAAGATCTGGATGTTCAAGTGAAATCTTCACTGAAATTCATGTTGATTATTCTTCATTGCATCAGAGCCTCAGGTTAATACCTGAAATTGTGCCTATAACCTTTTTCTTTTTCTTTCCATGAAAAATATTATAACACCGGGAGATATGGGGCCCTCGTCTATAATACAACCTTAAGAAAATCTCATTACTATGAAACCCTTTGAAGATAACTATCTTGTTTGAAGGCAACAAGTTTTGGCAGTAATTTGTCTCTCTAGAAGTCTGGGAAACACTTGAGAGCAGCTTTGCTACTCAATCTCGAACAGAGACCATGCAATATAGGTTGCAACTAAAAACCTTTAAGAAAAGAGACCTACCTATGAGAGAGTTCCTTAACGCGATTAAATGTTGTTGTGATATGATGGGCGCAGTTGGACAGAAGATAAGTGAAGAGGATCACATGTCCTACATACTAATAGGTTTAGGGAGTGATTACAACTTTGTCATTGACTCCATCAATTTAGGGATAAAAACTTATTCCCCAAGAGAGATACATTCTTTTCTCCTTAGTTTAGAAAGTAGGCTTGAAGCATTGAAGTTGGATCATTTGTTATTGAGGTACATTCACCTTGTGCCAATACAATCACTCAGAATAAGAGAGCTCTTTCTAACTAAGCCATTAGAGGAAGAGGACAAAAAACCAGACTTCTAGAAATAGAGGCAACAGAGGTAGATGACCTTATGGAAGAGGAAGATCCTCTTAGAAAAATGATTGCCAAATTTGTCATAAGACAAATCACACTGCAGATAAATGCTTTTATAGAACTCAGGAGGACAAGCCAACGTGACTCAACTGCAGCAGCATACAAACAATCAGTTTTCAAGCAGCAGTAGTGTTGCAGATTCCTCTCAAGATTCATGTTGGTTTCTAGATTTTGGGATAACCAATCATGTCACATATTGTCTTGGAAACCTCAACATAGCATTTGAGTTTCAAAGAAATGAGAAATTTCAAATTGGGAATGGAGAACGTTTTGTACATTTCTCATTTTGGTAATTTTTCAGTCAGTTCACAATCAAATCATAACACTCATAACTTTTCTTTAAAGAACATTCTGCATGTTACAAATCATTACCAAAAATCTGATAGGTGCATCCGAGTTTGCTAGAGACAACAATTTTTATTTTGAATTTCACCCAGAATTTTGTCTTTTGAAGGATCTTCAATCAAAGGAAACATTACTTGAATGAGAGCTCAGAATGGCCTACACACATATAGTCTTTTTAGAAATTGTGGAGATGAGAACCAACCTTTCATCAAATTTCCTGCTCTCAATAAATGACCATTTTATGTTGTGAATGTAGTTGAAGCTAAATATAGGATTAGTTTCTCAGTTTAGCACTCAAGATTAGGACATCCATCTTTTGAAGTTGTTAAGAGAATTCTGTAGCATTGTACTTTCAGTTTCATTGATGATGAGATGAACTTAGTTAGTGAACCTTGTAAGAAAAGAAAAAGTCATGTTTTACCTTTATGATCTACCAATGATCATTAAGAATGGTTAGGTCTTATTTATACTGATCTTTGGGGGCTTTTCCTTATTATATCTAGAAATGGTTACAACTTACAAGTATTACATCAGTTTTGTTGACCAAATCAAGATATGTTTGGATTTTCTTGATGAAATGTAAAACAAATGTTTACTCAGTCATCATAGACTTCATCAAACATGTAAATCCTTCAAAGTGATGGAGGGGCTAGCGAGTTAGTGGCCAATTTTGACTCCCAGTTGGTTGTTGGGTAGGTTTTGGAAAATTGTGAGGTAAAATAGAAGCGTATGATCAGGTATGTTGAGGAAATACAGGGCCTTATTCAAAACTTCATCAAGTTTGAAAGGATTCAGATACCAATGAAGCGAACGGGTGAGCTGATTAGCTAGCTCGATTGAAGGAGGGGTTGGAAAGGTTTTTATAGCACTTCATCAGGGAAGGAGCATTTTACGAGAGGTAAAAGACTTTGAGGAAAAGGAGGATTAGAACACCGATTAGGGAATTACTGCAAGGATGCATACCATCAGGAAATAAAATACCAAGCTGAGTGTGCAACAAGATAACTATCAGAGTATCTTGAGTTGGAAGAAGTTCTATAGAAATGATCATATGTTGGAGAACACTTAAGGTGTGTATTATAAGAAAATGGTGATTATGTGTTAAAAGAAAGTTCATGAGGGATGTTGTGGATCACATGTATGAGTATGAGCTATCGCAACAAAGGCGTTGGAAGTTGGGTTTTATTGGCCAGGGATGCGAGCTAAGGCTACCAATTTGGTGCAGCAGTGCAAAAAGATGCCAACAATAAAGACAAATCACACATCTGCCTATCAAAGGAATGACCACAATGAATTCCCCATTACCTTTTGCACAACAGGGGTTAGCCCTAGTAGGACCACTACATTTTGGGTCTGGACATCGAAAGTTCTTGACTGTTGCAGTAGACCACTTCACTAAGTGAGTGGAATCGAAATCCTTAGCTCACATCCCAGAGGAAAAGATGGCTCACTATCTGATTAACGATATTTGTTGTTGGCTAAAATTCTGAAAATTCTAATTTTAGACAACGGAGCACAATTCCAAGGAGGAAAAACTAGTGTTCGGTGTGAGGATATAGAAATAGAACAACGTTTTGCATCTGTTGCACATCAAAAAGAAATGGCTAGATCGGGTCACCAATCAGACAATCTTGCAGGGACTTAAGAAAAGGTTGGAGAAGGTGTTAGGAGCATGGGTGCACTGGCTCACTTTAGTGTTACGTGCCTATATGACAATTGTTAGTTTTTATACTGCAAGCTTGGCTTTAGATTTGATTCACACTATTTATGTTAAATGAGAATTCATGTCTGATTAAATAAAGTTATATGTTCTATTGCTTTCCATTTAGAAAAATGGTTCATCATGGATGGATAGAAGATCATTTATGGGTTACTTGTGAAAAATAAACAATTCTTTCACAACCTAGATATAAATTTAATAATTTATTGGAATGATTGTAGTGTGAGTTGTGCAGTTGATCTTTACTGATTAGTCACTAGTACACATTGGTGTATTGAATGGATCCTAGAGAGGAGCAGTTCTTTTTATACGGATCGGCGTAAACAAACTATGCATCGGCTAATTACTGCGTTCTCTTAACCTGTAAGATATAAACAAACACATGTATGTAGTAATTATTGCTTTGATTCAACAAGGTGAGGTTTATTGATATAGACTAATAACTGTCTGAGTTGGGCAGTGATTCCTACATGACATGGTTTCCTATTATATTATTTACGGTCACCATGTACTTCACATAGTTGAGGTTTGACGATGTCCCTGAAGTGAGTTCAGAAGGATTATTATGTTAAACGACATAATAATAATGACTGAACGGTTCTAGCTTTAGTTCAAGAAGTCGATTAATTTAATTCTCAGTAATTAATTAAATTGACGGAAGTTATATCTTAAACATGGAGATGTATTTCGAGTAAATTAGAAAGCGGAGCTCAAAACGTAATTTGGGAATTAAACTGGGAGTAGTTCAATAATACTACTTTAGTGGAATGATAGTCTTATTCCTATTAGACTTGGTAGGCTTGGCCTATAGTGTAGTCCTAATAGGAGAAGCCCAATGTAATGCCTCCTTAGGGTCCTGATTGAAGCCTATAAATACACCTCTACTCTAGTCTTGCAAGACATAACACACATACAGATATCTAGATTCTCCTTCCCCCCAAAGGAGTTATATAGATGTTAGGTAATCCAATAAAAGGCCGTATCGTAGTTGAGCACCCGTGTAACACCCCGCTGACTGATATACCAGAGTACGCGGTTTTTCGCAAATATTCTGAATAAATAAGTAAATAAACTAACTTTTTAAATTTTTGCGAAACTGATTCGGGGGTTACCGTGAAAAACATGACTTCTGAAAACTGTTAGAATTTAAAACTGAAACCTGAAACGGTTATAGTTCATTATCCGACTAGTGTCGGAACAAAGTCTGAAATTTTAGCGGAAGTCTTAGCGTGGCAAAATAACATGAAAG
>CACSLK010030241.1:70109-86268 GCA_902706635.1 Striga hermonthica | reverse complement strand
GGGGAGGTGTGTGTTTGTATGTGTCTGTGAATAACTCGGTTAGGCAAAAGCAATATAATCCACTATTATGGCATATATGATTATATGTGTTTGATATGATCGATTTAATTTTATTGCATGGTTTTGGTTTTTCAAGCCTCGTGCATGTCGAGGATGATGGTTGAATCTTTGTAATAATTACTAACCCGGTGGGACACTACATATATTTATTCACTTTCTTAGACAAACATGTAAACACATTCATGGGTTTAGGATCAAAATTGCAACTTTTGATTTAGTATATTTTGATCGTGATTGTGTGCGGATAAAACATGATATTAAGATGACCCACAAAGACTCGACGACTTGAACAAACACACAAACTGTGAACATGCACGGGACAGCGTAAGCGGGTAGCAGCTTGCTGCCGAGGTCGCTCAGGCACGAGGCCCAAAGCGAATCGACACGTAATTTTTTTACGGGTCTCCAGCGACCGGTGGATGCTCCCAGGCACAGAAAAACACTAGAGAAGGTCGTCTAGCTCGGTGCGACAAAGACCAGACCAACGAAGTTTTCTCGGTGCTAGCCCAGCATGGTATGACCTTCCCGTCACGTACGTATTGCATCGATTGAAGGAAATGACTGCGACGCCACGGCTAGAGGCGCGTTATGGGTAGGCATCAGACCGTGTGTGCATGGTGTCTGAGAAACGGAGGTCGCAGCTCATGTAGAATCAATACTGCGATGGGATTTGTATGAGAAATTCTCCGACGAGCTTGACAACGGCAACCGGCTAACAGCGGTGGCTTTAGGGCGATGAAAATGTAGAGACTTGATGGCAAAGGCAATGAACTTGGACATGGATACAAGGATTCTACTGCAGTGAGAGTTATAAGTGAATTAAAAAAATCAATATATTTGCTCTAATTCTTTCCTTATCCACTAGGACTTCCTTACGCCCCCTTCCCCTTCCCTGACCCAGGCGTTTCAGATACGGGAGTCGGCTTTGACACACTTCTAGTCACTCTTCACTCATATTGGGACTTCCTTACGCCCCCTTCCCCTTCCCCCCCATTGCTTCTTTTCTCCCCATCTTCTGCAGTCGGTCGATCTTGTTGACCTCTGTGACCTCCTGAGTAGGGAAGAGGTCAGGGAGGCTTTTTTGTGATTGATTCCAAAAGTGTTTCTGGTCAAAATGGTACTCGTCTCTCTTCTTTCAGGCTTGTTGGGAGATTGTTGAGACATACGTTGAGGAAGTTGTGGTGGATTTATTATGGGAGGTTGTTGAGACATACGTTGAGGAAGTTGTGGTGGATTTATTCTATGTTCATCAGATGTTGGAGTCCTTTATAGAAACCTCTATTGTTTTGATACCTAAGAGACCTTTCCCGAACTCTTGGTCCATTTATAGGCCTATCAGCCTTTGTACTGTGACCAACAAGCTCGTATCCTAGATTCTAAACGGTCGCCTTACACCCTTTCCTTCCTTCCCTCGCCTCTCCGGACCAGAGTGGTTTTATAAAGAATCGAGTCATCGGTGATAACATCCTCCTCGACCAAGAGATGATCCACAACATCTCCCATGCAAATCGATTACGAGCCCTGAACCTTGTGCTGATGCTAGATATGGCTAAGGCATACGATAGGGTTGAGTGCCCGTTTCTCAAGGAGCTTATGTTTTGAATGGAATTTCCTAAGCATTTCATTAGTTTTGTGGTGGCGTGCGTGGAGAACTACACGTTCTCAGTTCTGGTTAACGTTAGCCCCACTGACTCTTCCCTTCTACCCATGGACTTCGGCACGGGGATCCCTTATCTCCTTCCTTTTTTTTCTGGCGGCGGATTACCTGTCTCGTTGTCTTTACAACTTCATTAATGAATTCCCGAGGATGACCTATAGCACGCGTGGCTACGGTCCCCCCATCTCGCACCTATCTTACGCGGATGACATTATTATCTTCACTCGTGCGGATAATAATGGACTGGTCGAGCTCATGCGCCTCTTGGGGCATTATAGCCCAGTTTCTAGTCAGCGTGTCAGTGTGAAAAAGAGCACCTTCACCCTTGATCATCACATTGCCCACTAGTGAGACCATTGGGTCCACGAGCGTACGGGTTTTGTGCGCGTCGACCTCCCCATCACATATCTTGACGCTCCCTTGTACAAGGCCATCTTTCGCATGAGCTCTTTACAGACGTCAGGCAGAGTATAATTGACCGGATCTCCGGCTAGCCTCACAGACACCTCTCCTTTGGACGTCGACTTGCTCTGATCAAGAGCACCCTCATCGCCCTTCCGCTTCACCTCCTTACAGTCCTCGACCTCCACTAATCTACTATTTATGATCTAGATTAGATCTTGGCGCATTATATTTGGGGGCATGGGGAGGACTCTCGGAGAGGGAGACAGGTTCACTGGGTGAAGTGTAACTTCGTTTGGTGCCCCTTTTCTGAGGAGGGTCTCGGGATCAAGCCCTTTTTAGATGTCGTCACCACATTCTCTTATAAGATGTGGTCGCGTTTTAGGGAGGGTAAGTCACTTTGGGCCCAGTATCTTCGTCTGAAATATTGTCCTGGAGGTGCTGCCCACCCCTGTAGGGTGATGGCCACTTTTTGCGATAGCAGTCAGTGGAGGCGGCTCACCATGGTTGGTAGGCGTGCTCAGAAACATATTTTTTGGACTTTGGGAGAGGGAGACATTAGATTTTGGGATGAGTGTCAGTTTGGTGAGGGTCTCCTTTCAAGCACTAGATAGGTCACCCACCTTCCTTTTTTGCAAGTGAAGGACATGTGAACGGAGGGGGGTTGGGATACGGATAAGCTGGAGAGGATTATGGGTACTGGAGCAGGATTTAGTGGCCAGATTATAGATCATATCCACCAGAAACCCATTTCAGAGGGGGGTTTGGACGGTATGAGGTGGAGACTTACATCTTCGGATGCATTCTCTACGACCTCGGCTTGAGGAGAAGTACGACTGGGTGACCGACCTAATCTTTTCTTCAGGGCCATCTAGACCAACATACTTACGCCGACCATCTCTTTCTTCCTTACTGCCTTCTTTTGCGCCGATTTTCAATTGTTACTGTGATGGATGCGATTTAGTTCTCTTTCCCCTCACATTGCTATTGTTATGCTGAGATCAACGACTTTCAGACTGAGACCTTCACCCATTTGTTCCTTGAGAGCGTGACTGTGAGAAGAGTGTGGGAGCATTATACTAGTTACACTCATATACCATAACCCACCACAGATAATTTCTTTGAGGTTGTGAGTTTTTTTCACACAGAGCACACACGACAGACACGTGGGCTTCTTTATTCTTTATTTGCTCCTTTGGTCCACTTGGACATAAAGGAATAATGCGAAGTATAGGAATATCTTTTTTCGTGTTCCCATATTTACTTAAATATAAAAAACCATATCATTTACCTTGAGCATACGAAAAATGAAATATTAAGGGGTGATTGGAAGTCAATTATTTTGTTTTTTTTTTATTTTATTTTTTAATTTATCGGATAAAGTAAGTTATATTGAATGGACAACTTGAATGGATTGAGTAAGAAAAAAACCATGGTTGTGAAAACCGGACAGAACCGGCCGGTTCAACAGGAATCGGCCAAAGTTCCGGTCCGGTTAACATGTTTGAACCGTTGGGAGCAAGAACTGGGTTCAAACCTGGTGTAGGCCAGTATCTTGTATTATTATCATTAATATTATTATTATTAGCATTATTATTTAATAGGTATCTTAGAGAATATGTTAGAAATTTAATATTGTTATTTAATATTTTGTAAAAGATCTTGTCTTATTGGACAAATTAGGGATAGGTTTAGGAGTCTTATATAAAGGACTTCCTCTTGTTTATTTTATTGTGTTAATTATGAATTATTGAATGAAAAGATGATTTTATATCGTGTTCAAATGTTCTTGTGATTGCGATCTCATTAATATCGTCCCATTTGTACGCTTCCCTACATCAGCTGGTATCAGAAGTCAGCACGATTCAAGGTGCCGCTGCGGAAGGACGACATCTACGGGCGTAACGCCACCATTGAGTATCCAGGTCGACAAGCCATGGGCTTCGGTCATCAGATCAATCAATTGGAACGTCAGGTTGAAGATCTTTCAACGGAATTAATGAAGTGCGTCTTACGATCAACAACATGGTTGAGGATTTGCAGACGAACCGTGACGCCGGCAACCGGGGCGTGCGTGGGGGACTCCGCGAAGGACGTGGGGGCCGTGGTCAGGGGGCGCCCCGCCGGAGATCTCCACAACCACCGCCCGACGACGAAGACGGCGAGGAGACAATCTCGGGGGTGGATCCCTTCGGCAATTATCCACCCCCGCACGTTGAGGCTGACCCCTTCACTGCATACGACGACCGTGACATACGGTGACGGGGCTCGATCTTCGTGGACAGCGACAATCAACGCGATGACAGAGGCAAGCGCGAGGAGGCCGCTGTCGCCGGTGAATATCGTGCCCGACGCGATTGGAGTTTACTACCGTGGGTTCTACACCACAAGCTGGCATATTGGCTTCGAAGGCGAAGCCTTCCGAACCGGAGGAGAATGGTGTAGACTAGTATCTAGTATTATTATCATTAATATTATTATTATTAGCATTATTATTTATAGGTATCTTAGAGAATAAGTTAGGAGTTTAATATTATTATTTAATATTTAGTAAGAGATCTTGTCTTGTTGGACAAGTTAGGGATAGAGTGTTATATAAAGGACTCCCTCTTGTTTATTTTATTTGGTTGATTATGAATTATTGAATGAAAAGATGATTTGATATCATGTTCAGATGTTCTTGAGATTGCGATCTCATTAATATCGTCTCATTCATACGCTTCCCTACATCAAAAGTGTTCAAACTGGTTCACAACTGGTGAACCGGTACCGGTTCGGGCGGCCTAGTGGTTCTGAACTTTGGAAATTGAAAAATGAAAATTGTGGACTTTGGCAGGACAGTAAATTGAATTTAGTACCAACCCAATCCTTATTTCACTATCTTTAAGTTTTATTGCAAGCCAATTAAAAAAAAAAAGAATTAGAGATATAAAAATATATATATCAAACAAAAGAGAAGAGGAAGATTGAAACCGTCCTACTCGCCCAAATTCAGAAATCAAAAATCAATTTCAAAATATAATTTGGATTGTCTTGCTTTAGACATAAATTACTAATTTATTGTTTTAGTGAACTTAAATTAGTATTGCTTATGGTAACTATACTCAAAATATTGATTATTGAACGCTTATTTAGAAAAATTTCATTATATGCTATAAAATTAAGATAAATATATATATAATTATATATATACATATAAAATAAATAAATAAATTATATATTAATTAAAATTGTTCGACCAGTAGTCCGACCAGTGAATAATTAAACCGATAGCTTTACCGGTTTGATGACCAGTTCGATACCTCGAAAAAAACTCAATTCCAATTGACCCTAGGTGATTAGAATACGCGTGGCGGTGAACGAGAGGTGAGAATAAGGTTTGCAAAGCAAATAAAACAGTGTTATGCAAAGTTTTATGCAAAAAACACTATATTTATTTATGGATATCGATAGATGTAAACTTATTCAAAATTATATAGGGGGATAATCCAATGAGTCCACTCCTTAAAATGAGTCCACTCCTTAAAATATATATTAATTAAATAATAAAATAATTATTAGTTGACTCCGGCGTTGATCGTTGACTTCCGGCGTTGACCATTGACTTGCGACGTTGACATGTTGCCCTTGGTTTGCAATACGTATGAAGTAAATATGCATCCAGTACCATGCATTCAATATGAACTAAATATGCATGAGATATGAATTGCACATGCAGTCCTTATGAACTAAATATGCACCAATAATATCTACTAAGTATGCACATGTTATTAACTAAATGTGCATCTGTTATGAACTAAATATGCGTCATGAATGAAATAAATATGCAGCGAAAAATATGCAATAAAAATGTACATTTTATATAGGTAATTTATGATGCATATTTAGTTACTTTATTATGAATATTTAGGTAATTTATGATGCATATTTAGTTAATATGAAATGCATACTTGTTATATTTAAATTAAATATATAATGATGTTTACATAGTTAATTTATGATGCATATTTAGTTAATTTATGATACATATTTAGTTCTTACGAAATGCATATTTAGTTCATGAATAGTGCATACCTATTTTATTTGAGATCCAATCATAACAATTTATTTGTGTTATTAATCAATTTAAAATTAAAATTAATTATATAATAAAAATCATTAATTATTATATTTAATTTAATTGTATAAAATGTGAATTTATTGCATATTTTCGTTGCATATTTAGTTCATTCATGATGCATATTTAGGTAGTAAAATATGCATATTTAGTACATAAACAGTGCATACATAGTTGATATTATTGGTGCATATTTCATAAGGATAACATGTATAATTCATTTCTTATGCATATTTAGTTCATACTAAGTGCATAGTATTGTATGCATATTTACTTCATACACAATGCATACTAAGGGTCAACGGTCAATGTTGGAAGTCAACGTCGGAAGTCAACGGTCAACGCTGGAGTCAACGGTCAACGCCGAAGTCAATGGTCAATTGTCAAAATAATATTTAAATAATTAAAATAATAAAATAAAGAATTAAGTAATAAAAATAAAGAATTATTATTTAGTTGAAGAGTTAAATCTTGGTCGCACATAATGTACCAATCTAGTGGCTAGGAATGGGTCTCACATTCACACTTTAAATATGTGGACTCATTGGATCCGATCCCTATATATATATATATATAAATTTACAATTTCAATTGTTGTGAATCATAAATTATTGTCAAAGTTATATACTACTGTAATGCATAGAGTTTGATAAATAATGTATTGTAATTAAAAATCCAATCATAACAAGTTATAAGTGGTATTCCCAAAATAAAAAAAAAAATTAATAATATTGTAAAGAGAGAGAAGTAGACTTGTAACAACGGGCTTTAGCCCGCGGGCCGGCCCGCCCCGCACTGCCAAAAGAGGGGGCCGGGCTGAGTTATTTGAGGCCCGCTAGCGAGCGGGCCTAAACGGGCAAGCCCGCACGGGCCACGGGCTTTAGCGGGCCGCGGATTGGCCAACCTATTTTAAATAATATTATAATATACAATATATCTATTTATTATTCAATGCATGAGCCTACCACAAAACAAAAAAATAAACTTAAAAGGCTTAGGCTCAACCCTCAAGTCACTTTTCAGCCCAAACCAAAATTATTAGTTCAATACCACAGAGATATAAAGTGTCGCTTGTGTAATTCAGGGGTTTTCTTTGTATTTTTATTTACAAGCATGTGAGCATTTTTAATTTTTTTGTTTACAAGCAGGTGGTTTTGTTTTTTTGTTGATTTTGTAAGGTACTTAGTATTGTTTCAACGGACTGTGTGTGTTTGTTTACAAGCAGGTGTTTTTTTTTTTGTATTATTTATTTTTTTTTTAAATTTGGTGGGCCAGCTCGCCTAGCCCGCGGCTCGTGGCGGCGGTGGGCCGGGCTGGCCATTTAAAGGCCCGCCAGGATGGCGGGCTAGCCCGTCCCGCCCCGCCTTAAGGCGGGTTGTGGGCCAGCCCGCTCCGCCGGCCCGTTTTAACAAGTCTAGAGAGAAGTCAGAAGAATTATATACAACGAAAAGTTAGAGTGTGTTTTGTATATGAAAAAATTAAATTCATACTCAAAAATTAATTCAGGTTTAACTAAACTCCACTATTATCAATATTATCATTATAATTAAAGAATACCAATTTCTTTTATCCAAACTGTAAAGATCAATCAATTCATCAACTAGTCATTATTACATATCCCATTAACTTTGATTTACTATTCATCTACTAATATAATTTTACCTAACAACCGTTTAACAACATCTTTCTCTTACTTTTACATCAAATCAACTTTTATTATTTTATTTTAAATTTGATTTTAATATAAAATCAAAATTTCATTAACAACTAACCATTCAATTTTTTTCAAAAATAACTATGGTTAATTAAAAAAAACAAATTCAAAATTAACTTTGGTTAAAAAAAAAAAAACAACTCATTTCGAGTGAATATATTTTTATGAAAACACGCCGTGATTCATATTATTATTTTTTGTTTTACATATTATTGAATTTTAATTTAGTATAATGAAGTTATATCAACCGCACATGTTAGAATAGCGAGTTAGAAGTAATAATATACCTCCGGCTACATTATAAATGTGGTGGGTGATGACATTGAGTGAGCCGTCTGTTTTAGCAATGAATTGGGTGTACCAGTCCTTGTCGAAGAATCCTCCGGGTGCTATCACCACTGGTTTCATCATCCTAACATTCTTGTATAAATCTTGTATTAAATTGTGTAGAGCAATGGTATCATAGGCATACTCAACAACATCAATTCCTACTCCTATTGCATGGTTTCCACACAATTCGTTACCTGAAACACAACATAATACATATATATTTCATTCAGCTTTTCGAAAAACAGTAAAACGAACAAAAAAGGGAGGAAAAGTATGGAAAAATGCCTTTTGGATGATGCTACGGGCCCGTTACAGAATCATTCCGTCGAGCTTTGTAATCGTTAGATCATCATGTAATTGTCAACGATAGTTAATCTAACGGTTACAAATCTCGACGGAATGATTCCGTAACGTGACCGTAGCATCTTCCCTTTTGGAAGATTTATGACCAGTTTTCTTGTTTCTTTTCACTGTTTCTTCTCATTCGGCGTGTTATTCAAATAATAATGCAGAGAAAGTAAGAAAATGGGTTCTTTGTGGTAATGACTAATGATTCTGGCTTGACCTATCCACAAAAAGAAATCATTTTCTTTTTCTTCTTTGTTAATATGTCCGGCAAACATTATTATTACACTTGCATTATGAATTTCCTACTCTACTCTACCCACCTTTTGACTTATGACACACCGAAAATATTTCGTTTCTACCATTACTCTAGCCATCATTTGTCTCATGCGAATTTCATTGCCAAAAAACGCTCATTGTAGCAAAAATGTTTAAATATAGTTTGTGAAAAAAGGAAAACAAAAAAACAAAAAAAAACCTTGAAAAGTAGAGTTGTTGTGATATAAAAAGCAATATGAGTAATTAGGTATAAATATCATGAGTTGAAAAAACAATTATAAAAAGCTATGTAGTACTAGTAATTGAATTTCAATTAACAACTATAATAATTAAATTGAGAAGGGAACAAGTGAGAGATAAATGAATAATGAACATTTTATGAAAAAAATTCTTTAATGGGATGAGGTCATCGTCTCCAGAAATTTGGAGGTGCCAGAAAAGTTTTTTCTTTTAAAATTTTTCGAATTAAACTTGCGTGGTACCTAGGCATAGAAAAAAAAAATAATTAAATAAGAATATTAAATAAATAAATAAATAATTAAAAATTAATACAATTTTTCTTGTTTTTCTAGACATTTGAACTGATAAATCACATTTGTAATACAAATCTCTAATAAGTTACATCAAGTAGTCACGAGGACACCAATGAGAAGAAATAAAAACCATATCACTGCAAAATATATTTATTTCACACAACTTATTCTGACCGAACATCATAAGAAAACAAATGAAATATTTAAGGCTTCAAATTCTATCACAAAATACATATTTTGCCATTAGCTCATTCATTAAATAGTACCTATATTTGTGTAATGGACCAAATACATATTTAGTCATTAGTCCTTTCATTTGCGTAAATAACTCAAGCCCAACAAATACATAATATATAAAAAAAATTGATGCCCGAAATAAATGGAGACCCTAGGAGTAGGTCATATTTGTAAGTATTAATATGTCACTCAAGTTATTATCAACATGATCTTATTGGCTTCAATTTTCTAGTAAAATTGTGAAGTAAAACATAAGCAATAGTTATTAACTTCCCTATAAATTATACTAAAATTTAAATTACGTCAGTTTAATATTAATGATATTTCCCTTTTAAAAACTCTCATCACATTTTTGTATTTCATTTTTGTTTCTCCCACATAAAATTTCCAGACCATTTTGATCAGTAATGAATGAAAAACATGTCAATGAAAGAAATGATCAAATCACACCAAACCCCTTTTTTTTTTTAAGTGGAAAATGTTGATACGTACCAAGTTCCCAGCCATAGATATTGTAACCCTTTTCAACTGTGTATTGTATAAAAGATTCAGCATTCTTGTAATGCCAAAGACCGGTTGCCACATTGTTGTTTATTTTTTTCCCACGAAGAGCATTCAACCCGAAGATAACGACTGCACTAAGATTCGAACAAGAACAAGAATAAATGAGCTTGAAACCAATATAGTTGTACGTTGCATAATAGGTTTAGATTTACAAGTACAAATGAATGATATTTACCCAGATTTGGCGAATAACAAATTTAGCTCGTCCCATCTGCTCAGCGAAAGGCATCCTTCAGTGAAACCAAACATCTCCCCTTCAACTTTTCTGAAAGGAAAGCAATTTTTGTGGTTGTGTGTAGTCTGATAGAAGACTTTGTCTTGCAAAGTGCCTCCCAATCTGATCTTCAACGGTGAAAACACTGCACAATTTAAATTATTATTAGTTTTTTATCATCTACGTAGCCGAAATTAAAATATTTATTTCATGAACCAAGCCAGAATGTACACTACCTTTAACCGCGTTAAAGAAGATTGGGTTTTTGAGATCCTGCATTAATTAAGATGCAACAACAACCTTGGGTAGAAAAGTTAAAGGGGGGAGTTTACACACAAAGAGAAAAAATAATAAATGCATAAAAGAGAAAGGGAAGGAGAAAGAGAGAACCACACTAAGCAACGAAGCAGATCCCCAGCTACATTTTCCATAATCACACTTCTCTGGAGGCCACCAATCCAACGTGGCACATATGAAATCTTCATCTGTTGACGCAATTACACTCGCCTCATCTATCGTAACAACATTGTCCTCAGCAAAAGTAGAACTAAACCAGCAACACACAACATAAACCCACAGCCTCAATGAGAAAACATAGTAACCCATTGTATAGGTGTATATTCTTCTGTAATTTGGCCACTAAAAATTATTTCTGCAACATGTTCTACAAGGAAAATGACAAGAAATAATAATGGAGACGAATTTACAATTCTAGGTTAAATGAGAGTCTACATAATAGGTGTAAAAGGAAAAAGGGGTATAATTTACACATAGGCTCTAGCAAGTCAACATTCCAGAATTCATTAATAAAGGAAATAACTACTTTCACCTTGCTATGGATACAGTATAGATTTTTCCATACCATCAAATAATAAGCTAAATTTTCACCCTATAAAGTGCTAATTAAATTATATCATAAATTATGCGATAGAAAAAGAAGATAATTGATAAAGTGAGAAATATATATGTTAATTACTGACGAAGATAGTTGATAAAAAGCGAAATAGTTATGCAATCAACTATGCAAAAAATAGGCGAATATAATTGATAAAGCACGAAATAATAATGCGATAAACTATGCGGCACACCGAAGATAATTAATAAAGTGCAAAACATCAAGTATGTGACAGACACGCAAACATAATTGATAACATGCACAACAATTACATGATAACTATGCGACAGACAGATGAAAATAATTGTTAAAGTGGGAAATTAGTTAAGCGATAAACTATTCGAAAAAAAGGCGAACACAATTAATGAAGTGTGAAACAGTTATGCGATGGATAAACTAAGATAATTGACACGAAATAATATTATATTATAAATTACATTTTTTTACCTTATTTAAGTTTTACTAAATTTTATTTATATATTACATAAATAAATATATTAAATTATAATTATATATTCTACTGAAGTCTATAATACATTGTTTACTATATTAAAACTAATATATTTTACTATTTATTATTTAAGATTGAATATCGTAAATA
The DNA here is from genome assembly GCA_902706635.1 of Striga hermonthica. Lineage (NCBI taxonomy): Eukaryota > Viridiplantae > Streptophyta > Magnoliopsida > Lamiales > Orobanchaceae > Striga > Striga hermonthica. The sequence continues at coordinate 74,320 of CACSLK010030241.1, read as the reverse complement.
ATAAATAATAAAATTAATACAGTTATGCAATGGACAAACTAAAATAATTGACGCGAAATAATATTATGTTATAAATTAAATTTTTTACCTTATTTAATTTTTACTAAATTTTATTTATATATTAAATAAATACTTACTAAATAAATAAATATATTAAATTATAATTATATATTCTATTGAAGTCTATAATATATGTTTTATATGCATTATTTACTATATTAAAACTAATATATTTTACTATTTATTATTTAAGTAATGAATATGGTAAGTAATAAATAATACAACTAATACAGTTATGCGATGGACAAACTAAGATAATTGACTCAAAATAATATTATATTATAAATTACATTTTTTTACCTTATTTAATTTTTACTAAATTTTATTTATATATTAAATAAATATTTACTAAATAAATAAAAATATTAAATTATAATTATATATTCTACTAAAGTCTATAATATATGTTTTGTTATGTATTTTTTTTTCTTCCAACGTCAGAAGATTGCATAAATAGATGAAACACGAGCAAAGTTCGAAAGTACAACTACAATGGGAGATGCACTCAACGAGTGATCTAGAGAAAAAAAACAAAACAAACGTGAGAAAAAGAGGGGATACAACCACCGAGGCTTTCCCTCGATCATAAAACTACAAATAAAACCCAAGAAACACCACTAAACAAGCAAACTAAATAAAAAGTCCCTAAACTCAAGATCAATTATCTTTTGAGAGACACAAATTCTTGCCATTCTCTCCATGCCCCTCGAACCACCACTTCTTCCGGCATCCACACCTTCTCAAAGAGCCACAGTTTATGGGAGTGCCATAACCACCATAAAATATACGTAGATAATTGAATGCGGTCCTCGGCTATCTCGGTTTTCTCTAACTCACAGACCTGCCACCACCACATTTTAAAAGATGGTGCGCACGTTAGGTTCTCCTCCCATTCAATTGGTGCAATCTTCCAGTCCCGTTTAGCTCGGCTACAGGCTATTAGAAGATGCTCTATCGATTCAGGTTGCTCACCATACATCATACATATTGGATCAGTTTGGACTCCCTTCTTGGCCACATTCAAGCTCACAGGTAATGTCCTTGTAAAGCACTTCCATAAGAAGTGCTTGAGCTTACCTTTTACATTCAGCTTCCAAGTTCGACCTCTGGCTTTCTTATCATTCAGTGCAGACCCACTTCCCTCAGCCACATCCATGGTAAGCAATTATTGAAACAACAAGTCATTGTAAGAAGTAGCAACAGAGAATTTGCCATTGCCTTCAAAGGTCCAGCTCCATTTGTCATGTTGATCAGGTGCCAGGGATTTTATGTCCAAGATAGCATCTCTATCCGTGTCACTAAACAACTGATGAAGCAGATCCTCATTCCAAGCTTTACCATCCTACTTCATCAACTCATTGACCTAAATAGGAGTTCCACTTTCAGAGGCCAAAAGAGTTGGGCTTTTTGGTTCAATTTTGGCACCCAACTATTATCTTGGATCCTTGTGAGCTTACCGTCCTTTATCTATCTTCTAAGACCTTGAGCAAACACAGGTAGAACCTCCACCCATTTGTTCCAAAGCCATGAAGCTGATTGGCTCTTCTTCACCTCAAAGATTGTATTATCGGATAATACCTGGTTTTTTAAACTTTACTCACTAAGAGATTAGGCATGGTGGTAATTGTCCACAATTGTTTCAAAAGGAGAGCCTCATTGAATAGCCTATAGTCTTGGAATCCCAGCCCTCCACTACTTTTTGTTTATGCCAGACTACTCCATTTCTTCCAATGGATTCCACAATCAAAATTCTCCCCCTTACTCCACCAAAAGGCAGATGTGATCCTGCTAAGCTCCTCACAAATTCCCAAAGGCAATCTAAAACAAGACATGGAGAAAACTGGTAAAGCATTGATCACAGCCCTGATCAAAATCTCTTTACTTGTTGTGGATAAGAATCTGTTTTTCCAACTCACCATCCTCTTCTTCATTGCCTCAATGATATACTCAAATGTCTCTTTCTTGGATTTCCCAATACCTAGGGGAAGTCCAAGGTACCTGGTGGAGTTGTGTTGTTCAATTCTCTGAAGAAGGATATAAAGTGTTGAATTCATCTGGGGATGAGTATTTCTGCTGAAGAAAACTGTGGACATATTCATGTTTACTCTTTGCCCTGAGAATTTGTGATATAGGTGAAGAATGTTCCTCAGCACCCTAACTTGATGGAGGTCAGCTTTGCAGAATATTAGAGTATCATCTGCAAACAGCAGATGAGTGAGAGTTGGCCCACTCTTGGCAATTCTAAGCCCTTTAAATTCCCCATCGCTTATGCACCTCGTATAAGTGAAGAAAGAACCTCAGAGACAATAAGAAAAAGATAGGGGGAGATTAGATCACCCTGTCTTAGTCCTCTTGAAGGAGTAAGATATCCCTTGGGTTGCCCATTGATCAAAAATGAGAATGTTGGTGAAGAGATACAAGCATATATCCATTTAAAAAATGCAGTATCAATTCCCAGTTTCAGCATGGTTTTGTAAACACTTCCCCAGTCCACTCTATCATATGCTTTAAGCATGTCCAACTTCAGAGCCATGAAATAGTTCTTACTAGTTCTGTGTCTGTTCAAATAGTGGAAAGTCTCTTGAGTTATGACTACATTGTCTATGAGCTGTCTACCTGGGATTAAGGCTGACTGTGCTTGACTGATACAACAATCCAAACAAGTCTTCAATCTGTTGGCCAGAATCTTGGCAATTATCTTGTACACCACCCTACATAAGCTAATAGTCTGGAAACTGCTAATAGAAACAGGATTTATGCACTTGGGGATAAGAGCCACTATTGTATGATTCTAATACTTTAGAAGTTGCCCAGATTCATAGAAGCTGATCAATGCTTTGCAAAAGTCATCCTTCAAAAGTGGCCAGAAGTGCTGATAGAACAGAGCTGTCATCCCATCTTCCCCCGGTGCCTTAGAAGGGTTCATATAGAAAAGATATTTTTGAAATTCCATTTCTCCCACTTCTGCCTTAGGAATTCTGTTCATTGAAGGAGTAATAAGTGGCCTTATGTGTTGAAGAGCATCTTCTTCCTGCTAGGAGCTTTATGAAGTGAAAAGTTCATCATATAATTTAAGAATGTGCTCTCCAATTGCCCTCTCTGTTGTAAGTTCTCTGTTCCTATCAACCAGCCTGGTGATGGCATTCTGTTTCCTCCTTTGCGTAGCCATAGAATGAAAAGCTTTGGCGTTTTGGTGTCCTTCCTTCAGCCATAGCATCCTTGATTTTTGAAGCCAGAATTGTTCCTCAGAACTGTGTGCTTCATCTAACTCCTTCTGAAGCTTTTCCCATTCCATCCAATTTCTCTCCCCTCCTAACTTCCTCATCTCAGCAAGCTTCATGGTTAGGCTATCAATAGCAACTCTCTTATCTAAATTAAGAACATTATTCCACTGGATTAGAGAAGTCCTTTTCTTCTTAATAATTTTTTTCAAGATAAACATAGGAGTACCTTCTCCATGCCTAAGAGACTGTTTCCTTAACTCCTTCTCTTTGAATCCACCTCTTGTCAAAATGGAATCTCCTCATCTTGCTTTTGGCTTTCTGCCCATCTTCAATCATCAACAAGATGTGGTCTGAAGCACTCTTGAAAATATTCTGTACTCTGGCCTGGGGGTGCTTGCTCATCCACTGGTATGATGCAAAAGTCTTGTCAAGCACTTCTTCCACATATCCCTTTTCCTCTCTGTTATTGCCCATGTGAACTTGTGACACTCTATCTGCACCAGACACATCCCCGTCTGGGCAATAAAATCATTAAACCCCTGAAAGCTTCTTGCAGTTCTTGTTCTGCCACCCTTTTTCTCCTCTTGGCAGCTTATATCATTCTAATCCCCAGATATCATCCAACATTCTCCCCACTTTCTTTTCTCCTCCACCAAAAACTGCCACTGCAATGCCCTCTCCTGTTTAATAGTGCTGATGTATAAAAATATAGCCCATTCTGCCTGCAGAGAGCCCTTAGCTTTGAATTGAACTTGTATACTAAAGTCATTTCTATTTAATGATATTATATCTATGTCTCTGTCCCAACACAACAGTAAGCCTCTTCTGGTGCCTTGAGGTTCCAAATAATGCCAACCTCATTCAAAACCTAGCCTTTTGCACACACTTGAAACATTTTTTTTGTTTGTTTTTTAACCTTAGACAAAA
>CACSLK010030207.1:21548-32227 GCA_902706635.1 Striga hermonthica | reverse complement strand
AAAACAACAGAACGTGGAACTTATTTAACCAAACATAATTCTCATTCATCAAGGAATAACAAGTGTAATATCCACTAAAGCACAGCTTAAGTATATAACACCAACAAATAATAACTGAAAAATATTAATTATTGAGAGCTATCTTGGAACATTCTAAGAAAATGAGAATAACAAAATTTACGGAACCAAATTCGGACTTCAAACGAACGGTTACCTTAAAATCAAAAATTTGACTAAAATTTGATTTTAACTCCCTTGATTCGGTTTTGGTGGCTGAAAATACTATTATAGAGATGACAATATAATTGTTTTAAGCGTTGTTAAATCATTTTGAAGTTCAGGTAGCAACGGTTCTAAAACGGATTCAAACGAACAAAAATTCGGCTTACGCGATTACACCGAAAATTCAAACTGCGACTGATGAAATAAAACCGAACGGGCTATATAATCACAGTATCCATAAAATATTATAAAATATAATCTCAAAATTAAGATTCGATAAATAGAATAATCTGAGAAATTCTATAAATCGAACGGGGCGTTACAATCTACCCACCTTACAAAGAATTTCGTCCTCAAAATTCGAAAACAAAACAACTATAAGGTAAAGAGGGTACAAGAAGGAGACATCAAATGTGAGGTTCGGGTACTCTCTCCGAATCTCGGTCTCCCCCTGCCAAATAATCTCGCCCTCAACTTGACTACACTCACTGGACGTTGACGAGTACCACAGCCCGTCATTCCCTGATGGACCTTCGGTCCCAACAGGTCACCGATACCTCCATACATGTAGGGTTCTGCCTATCACACAGCTCGCCACAATTAACACATACCTCGAGATGACGCACACATTCCCTCCATCACGAGGATAGAACGTGGCGTGCATGCTCACAAGTCCCGGTGGTGGAGTCAACCATCAGGCTAAGCTATTGACTTGGTCGAGAAATTATGATAGGACAGATAATCGACACTATTCTCAAATCTGGTACATTCAGAACAGACGGTTCTGTTTGATACCTATTGACAAAGTCTCTCTCCTTGCCGACATGAACAACATCTCGTATGCGGTTTAGGAAGTAAAGGCTAGATACTCAATAACGATTTTCTTTCACGGAGTCGGTCTCCAACCGAGACTCAAGGCTCCGCCACACATTAATACGAAACTACTATCTCGCCATGTCGAGAAAATCTCGCATGTGGCAAAGGAAACTAATCGACCAACCCCACACATTGAAGGTTGTTGATTAGGGAATTCACACAACGACTCGAAAGATCAACATACACTTTGACCAAAAAAAAAAATCTGGTCCAAAGACCTCTAAAAGGACAAGTTTGGACTGGGTTTAATGCACTGTCACCTGAGAGGTGACACACACGCCGGCGCTGCATATGCGGGGCGCTGGGACGCGTGCATATACCCACTCAGATACCATCTACAAGGTCAAGGTTTGGCCGTATACACTGACCTGGGGAGTTTGGCGTTCGGATGGCGGCGGCAGCTCTCGTGCGAGTCAACGATCGGCCACTGCAGTTGGCCTCACGTCTCTCAGCACGGGCGTGCGGGCTCGGCCACCACTTCGCGTGGCTACATCCAGTCAGGTTCGACACTCGGTTCGAGGCACATTCTAGAAATTTTAATTTCTGGTTTTCACAATTCCTAAGTACTCTGATAGGACAAAGGGTTTGACAACAACAATTTTTTTTTTTCGAATTTGAAAGTTTCAAGGTCTCAAAATAACAGGGCATAAAACTGAGTTTCACGTCCACCACCTTATTCCAACAACACACTCTAACCCGCAAAAATACCCAACCCTAGAGATAGGCAAAAATCCTCAAAGGAAATCTAGTGCTGCTCTCTAGTCGAGGAGTCTTGGAGAACTGAGTTGTAATTAATTTGGTAGTGTGATCTACCTTGTCAGATTGATTGCGTTCTTCTCGGTCATTATACACATATTCACAGTTTGCAAATAACCATCTCCTATTGTCAATCATGCACACCGACAATAGTGAAATGAGTAAGTACCCCAATAATTCATTGTGATATTATTATTACCGACATTTCACATCTTTTTTCGGCTGCCACTAATACACTTTGGTTGCGTATTCAGCCACTCGGCATATTTTAATACTAAATTTACAACCGAGATCTTATCTCATACTCATTTTGCTCCTTGACACACAAATTGAAGTTGTATCTCAGACGCGTCATTGTTCTATAAACAGACGCGGTAGATCCTTCAATCTTCAGCAATGGTCCGAATAACAAATGGATCTAGCACTTCCAAATATTCGCAACTTTTACTCCTTTCTTCCACTTAACATCATAAGAAAAATTTATCGATCTCGAGTGGAAATATTGAGAGTGTTAATGCTCCATAATATCCCCAATGATATTCGATGGTTGATTGAAGCAAACGTTCGAGTATCTGGCGAGTTTCCCAATGCATACAAATATATGACAGGTATGGGTAGAAGTACTTTTGCCAAGAAACGAAGAGATAAAAGAATAGGCGGCTGTTATAAATGTGCTCGTTGGAATTGTGACACACGATGTACATCTTTAGGATTTGTGTCCAAAAATCGAGAAGATAAAATAGCTTTCATCAAGGATGGATTGAGTAGAGAATCTATGGATCAAACACTCCAACAGATTCTTGAGACACATCCTAGTGGATATGTGCATCAAGAACTTATGTCTTTATGGTTCTGTTTAAAAAATGAACAAAACCGCTATAGTCTTGATACTATTGTTGCTAAGGATCCTGTTTGCTACAACTGTCTCTGTTAACCATATTTATAATAAGGTATTGAATATCTTATCCCTTCTGATAGATAACGCTCATTTACAGCTTAACTTCTTACTTGTCTGTTGCTTTTATCAGAGTGCAACAATATAATATTTATCTCTTCATAAACTTTCTCCTTAAATATACCGATCATTCTTTATGATCTCTCCACACAAAATGGAGGTTTCTGAGTCTTCTCAAGTTACTAAGGTTCTTCAACATAAAAAAACCATATGTGTTCTTGGCGGTCCTAAACTTGTAGCTTCTTCTCCAAATATTGATATTGTATCCCAACTAGTAAGAGAACTGAAAAAACAAAAGATCAATTTACTGTATGGAGGAATTAGCCTCGCTTTCTTTGGTAGCCTTCTCCTGGCTGGAAATGCTTTGATATTGAAGTGAAAAATGTTCTACCATTTCCCAGAACTCCTTCAAAAGTTCTCAAAGATTCTACCAGTCTGATGCTTTCTAACTCTATTTATGATTGCACTATGTTTATGTTGAACCATAGTGATGCTTTCATCATACTTCCTGGTGGATATGATACTTTAATGACCATGTTTACAATTTCGTCTTGGGCAGACATGAAATTTCATAATAAGCCCATTGGTCTATTAAATTCCGATCACATCTTCAATGGCCTTCTTGGTTTTCTTGATGACAATTTATTTCAGACATTTATATCTTATTCTACTAGAGAGATCTTCAAATGTGCAGATACTGTTGCTGGACTTATCAAGAAGCTTCAACAAAACATCACTTCTCAAGATTCTGTGGAAACTCAAGGGTTTAAGCGCAAACGAACTTCTGATCCACCAGATTTATCTTTATAAACCCTGATATCTGGTATGAGTGGCAGAGTTAAAGGGTCTTGTACTCTTGAGACACACCCTCCCTTTATCTATATATTATCTTGTATTAGTTGAGGATTCACTTTTGATTTATCTGTATTTTCCTTTATCTTATGCCTCTGTATTAGGTTCATAGTAATAATGATATCCTCAACAGTGTGCTTGGATCTTCATGTATCTTTTATGTTTCTTCATGTTTGACGTTCAAGGTTACTAACATCTTTATCTTTTCAAATAGTTTGATTGTGTGAAAATATACTTCTTCTAGTAAATGTTTGATTCACACCTCAATACTACTTGATTCTTGATTGAAAAAAAATTTCTTAATTCAAATGTTCATTTAGATTTCCTCAGAATCGATACCTTCAGAACATATGATTTTTCTGATACCTATGAGAAAACGTCATTCCTCTTTGACACGAGTAATATCTCATGTGCGATTTAGGAAATGTCGACTAACTATTCGGTAACAATCCCTTTGGTCCACTTGTCAACTGATCTAGATGTTTGAGTGATCCCGCACATTCTAGACCTCTCGGTTGTCTAATCTCAATAAGACATCCTGACGTTGGTCACCAAAAAGCTATGGTGCACAATTGCAAATCTCATTCATCGATGAGATATCTCGCACAAAGTGCTAACTTGAATTTTTTTTTTTAAATAAAAAAATAAAAGAAATTCTAGGGTCATGATTAATCTCAAATGCAACTAGAGTTCTCTTAGTTGAACACTAGAATTCGAATCATAACAAAGGTGCATAAAACATCCACTACCACTCAAAATTTCAACAATCCATCTCTTAAGTAGTTCCACTACTACTTAGGCAAGAATACAAAAATTACTATTTACATTATAAGTATTTTCATTGATACTTATATAAACACATACCTTAAGCAGCACGGCGTGACGAAGACGAGTGGTCATAATACAAGGTCTAAATACATAATCACATATAAACCAGTCTACAAAAACGCAGACTGGCTCTGATACCAAACTGTTACACCCCACTTTGATTTTAAAGAAATTTTGGACTTTCCAAAAATAAGTAAATAATTTTTCGAGATTATTTTCGAAATCTAACGGGTGTTAAACAACATTTTTCATAACCCAATTCTTATATGGGCCCATGGAGATTCATTACCCGGTTTTCACAAATTTTTCATTAACCCAAATCATATCACATGACAAAATACTCAACATGAAATATTCAAACCTCATAAAAACCAAACATCATAAACAAGGGTCTATCAAGTATTCCCAATATCAAAACAAGTCATAAGTTTTTAATAAAAATTTCACAAGCCTCAACATAAAAAGTTCAACAAGACCTCATTTATTCTAACGGAAGCGAAATTTATAGGCATAATCAATAGATCGACCCACTCGTCTTTCCTCGTCACCCGGCACCTGCTTAACCTGCATCCGTGAAGAGCAGGTGGGGATGAGCACAAGATGAAAACAAGGTGCTCACCACTATGCACGTATAGCACAATAATGAATTATGTAAAAAAAGGCATGGTCGCAGTATGAACATAAATCAATTACCTGTCACATCCCCATATCATATCACAATATATTACCCTGTGTATGGTGTCATAATGTGATCTAGTGAATTAGTCTTCATATAAGTTATAGTTCTGTTGATTAGCTTTCTAATGAGATAGGATTCATGCTGAGTTGATATCTATAGCTTGAGTTGTGTTCATATGATTGTAGATATACATGAAGTAGGGTTTTACTCTTTGGCAGAAAACCGATGTTAAATGTTAGTAGATTTTACACCATCTTAAAGACCTTATCTGCTTTTGTGTTCGAAATGAAAGTTGTAGGGCTATCTCTTAGCTTTCTAAGCATACGATAACCATGTAATTTAGAGGTCGGTAACATGATTAAGAAGATAATTACTGAGGTGTTGTTTATATCGACCCACTCGTCTTTCCTCGTCACCCGGCACCTGCTTAACCTTCATCCGTGAAGAGCAGGTGGGGATGAGCACAAGATGAAAACAAGGTGCTCACCACTATGCACGTATAGTACAATAATGAATAATGTAAAGAAGGCATGGTCGCAGTATGAACATAAATCAATTATCTGTCACATCCCCATATCATATCACAATATATTACCCTGTGTACACATCTTTCATTAGCCACGGAAAGGGGATTCATTACCCTAACAGTGGGGGTACGTGCCACGCTACGGACACGGCCTTTCATTAGGTCTTAAGGGACTTACCTCGCAAGGGTAACCGTAGTACATCGACGGGGACAACCGTACCGACGGCCGAATCGGCTCACGCCAATAGGCTACATGGTTTACATGCATACTTAGATCATACCAACCCAACATTAATTATAATACATACGGCATAGCAAATTTTATAAGTAAACACACCTGGACGATAACAAGCGAAATCACAACAATAACGGGTAGGCGGCGAGCTCGGCTCGTCAAGCACCTACATTTATTAAAATAGTCCTATAAATGACTATGCAACACATGAACAACTAATCATAACAATCACTTAGTCCAACTAAGCTCACATAATCATTTAATCAAGGAAATCCCATTTCTAAAAATACTATGTACGTTTTTTTAAAAAACATAAACCGGGCAGCATTTTTGAAATCAACATAACTTTCAGTACAAAACTCGGATGAATATGATTCAAGTTGCACTGAAATCCTAACACATGTATCTACAATTCTTATGAAGACACCAAAAGCAAATAAGGTCGTGTACTAGGAAATAAATCATCAAACATTCAAAACTGAGTAGCAGTCAAAAATTGAGAACTTGTAACCGACCAGACTTCAGTATTTAATAGATAACAGGAGTTACAGACATGTTTTTAATGAGATTATAAAAACTAAATGATAGCTAACTCAAATGTCTACAGCTTTGCTGAAGACCATATTGGCAAATAATCACTTTATAAATGAGTTTGGATACAAAACATTCGATTCATAAATTCTGCCCGAGACTAAAGTATGATATAAACAGCACCTCAGTAATTATCTTCTTAATCATGTTACCGACCTCTAAATTACATGGTTATAGTATGCTTAGAAAGCTAAGAGATAGCCCTACAACTTTCATTTCGAACACAAAAGCAGATAAGGTCTTTAAGATGGTGTAAAATCTACTAACATTTAACATCAGTTTTCTGCCAAAGAGTAAAATCCTACTTCATGTATATCTACAATCATATGAACACAACTCGAGTTATAGATATCAACTCAGCATGAATCCTATCTCATTAGAAAGCTAATCAACAGAACTATAACTTTTATGAAGACTACAAATTCACTAGATCACATTATGACACCAATTCCATTTAGGTTCATCAAAACATCCCAAAAATTAACATACTCAAACAGAAGTTTTTAAAACAGTTTTCATGTCTTAACCCAAAACAAAGTTCCAAACACTAACACATTTATTCATATGCGGAAGCATAAATAATCATAATCATAAGACCGACCCACTCGTCCTTCCTCGTCACTCGGCTCCTGCTTAACCTGCATCCCTGAAGAGCAGGTGGGGATGAGCACAAGATGAAAATGCGTGCTCACCACTATGCACGTATATCACATTAATAAATAATGTAAAGAAGGAATGGTTACAGCATGAACATAAATCAATTATTCTGTCACGTCTCTTAATCACATCACAACATATTACCCACGTGTACACATCTTTCATTAGCCACGGAAAGGGGCTTCATTACCCTAACTCATGGGGGTACGTGCCATACAACAAGACACGGCCTTTCATTAGGTCTTGCAGAGACTTACCTCGCAAGGGTAACCGTATTACATCGACGGGGACAATCGTACCGACGGCCGAATCGGCTCACGCCGATAAGCTACATGGTTTACATGCATACTTAAATCATACCAACCCAACATTAAAGTAAACACATACGGCATAGCAAATTTTATAAGTAAACTCACCTGGTTACCGAAGCGATAGATACAAAAACACGAGTAGGCAGCGAGCTCAGCTCGTCAAACACCTACATATATTAAAATAGTCCTATAAATGACTATTCAACACATGACCAACCAATCATAACAACCACTTAATCCAACTAAGCTCACATAAGCATTTAATCAAAGAAATCCCATTTCCGAAAACACCACTTACATTTTTCAAAGCTTGACCCGTGCAGCGTTTTTGAAATCAACATAACTTTCTGTACAAAACTCGGATGAAAATGATTCAAGTTGCACTAGAATCATAAGACATGCATCTACAATTTCTATGAAGAAAATGAAAATAAATAAGGTCATTAAGGTAGTGTAAAAATAGCTAACATTCAAACATCAAATTCATTCAAAGTATAAAATCCTACTTCATGCATATCTACATTAAAATTATCAAAACTCGAGCTACATATATCATCTCAGAATGAATCTTATCTTATTAGAAAGCTAATTAATAGGCCTACAATGTTCATGAAGATCACAAACTCATTTGAGCACATTTAAGTACCATAAAAAGGTCAAACATTTATTAATATATGCTGCCAGATTTTTGAAAACTGCTTGCACACTCGTTTTATAAAAATCATAACTCACTCGATATAACTCGAATTATCAAAATTCAAAAATCCCGAGAAAGCCAACAGAAGATACTACATTTCATCAGAAGGCCTCAACAACAAATTACGGGTTTCTAATGGTCATAATTACAGCACAACATAGCATTACATCATGCATGTACCAATCGAAAAAATCCAACTTCAAACAAGGATTCGGTAATACGAACGATACTTATATATAACATGTGATATACGAGAACAACCGCAATAACGAGAGGGTTTGGAAATGTTACCATCTTTGGGAAAATACGAGCTCAGTTAAAGTAATCGAACGAAATGACGGGAGTTCGGCATCGGCATTTTAAATCATTTTCTTACTATTCTCCACGGGAATTCAAACGAACAAAAATTCGGCTTACGCGATTACACCAAAAATTCAAACTGCGACTGATAAAATAAAACCGAACGGGCTATATAATCACAATATCCATATAATATTATAAAATATAATCTAAAAATTAAGATTCGATAAATAGAATAATCTGAGAAATTCTATAAATCGAATGGGGCGTTACAGAAAACCTATGTATTATACAATAGAGAAACTAAACATACAAAAATAATAAACACTAAATTATAAATAAAACAGAAAAATTTTTTTTTATTTACAAAAAAAAAAAAGAACAACCCCAACACTAACAGAGGTCAGCAGCGCGCGGCATACCCGGGGAGGAGCTCGAAGATGCGGGGCCGGCGCGGCAGCAGCTCCTCGGAGATTAAGAGAGCTGTCATTTATTTTAAATTATGACTGCAAATGTACAAAATGCAGAATAAACCAAAACTAAAAAGAAAAAACTTGATCTTTTTAAAAGGGATTCAAAATAAAAGCAAACTATAAAAATAAAAAATAGAGTGACCAACTGATCTATACGACTATATCTAACTCAATGACTCCACAAAAAGATTTGGCCAGTTATGCAATATTTTCATTGCTCACCATCTGAAATCTCAATCACTTAAACAGATCGGTCGGCCGACGCGAGCCCCGAACCATATAGTAAGATCCCCAAATATTTTGGAAAATTAAAATGTTCGTTCATATCCCAAATAATTTCAATAAAATCTTAAAGTATAAATTATCTCAACTCTTGAAATGATGAGGGCGCATCTCGACTAAGAACACAAGGCTAAATTAAAGGTCTGTGTGTGTACGCATGTGCTGTGGATCTCTCAATGATATGCAAATTCAAAACCGAATATTTTCGAATTTGCAGCGTCGGATTGAACTGCACTTACATGTTAACAGAAAAAAAAAATTAAGGAAAAACAATTACCTGGTTGGAAACTTCGTATGTGAAATCTTCGCAAGAGCAAATGTTGGTGGACAGTGGAGATGATATGAAATGTGATGAAGTCAAATTTCATTTGGTGTGCCAAATTTGAACATTTTTAGGTCCCTGAATACTTCCAGGGCCTGTTCGGTTAAACAACCCTATGATGGATTGTTAAACAACCCTATGATTTTTAGACCCGGGCCAGGTCGTGTCAATTCGGTTTAGAGTTGGCTTTTGAATGAAAAAAAAAATGACTAAAAATAAAATACTTGTCAAGGCCATTCAGAGCTTGGTACAAAGGGACTGGACGATCAATCATGTTCATAGAGAAGTCAATTTCGCGGTTGACCATATAATGAGAATAACGACTTCTTCTTCGCTCGGGCTGCAGAGACTTTCCTCACCCCCATTAAGTTTGCGTGAATAGTTGGATTATGATATTATTGAGATTTCGTACCCCCGTCGAGTTTTAAACTGGATCGTTAGGCCGATGGGCTCCTTTATTATGCCGAAAAAAATTAAAACCATTCTATTTCATCTTTCACCCAACCATCTTTTCAATTCACATGGATTTTTTCTTTTTTTTTAGTATCTTTTAAAAAATATATTGAATTCACCTCATTTCCTAGCCCTTGAGGCCGTGTTTTTATACAAGTAAAGCCTCTTAAAATTAGTTTTTTTTTTTAATTATTACTAGAGTTAGTTTTAAATAAAAAGTTGTATGAGAGTTGAAAACGGTGAAAAAAATAGATTTTGTACCCAACTTGAAGGTTTATTATTTGTATGTTGAATAATTAGACTAAAATTTTAAAGTCATGTTACGCTAAATGAAAAATTAATTCTAAAGTTATAATGTGGAGAATTTGAGTTTATGTAACACAAATATTACTGACTTCGCATGGTTTTTGACGAATGCTTAGACAAGCTAAGCGAGGCAGAATCATGCTTTAAGCATATTATTACTCTGAAATGGTTGGATGTAGGAAAAAAATCGAACATGATTATTAGTTTGGGGAGATAGTTACGGATTTGTTACGAAATTATCTCGTATGGATTTTCTAACCGTTAGATCAATTATTTTTTACGGTTATATGATAATCTAACGGTTATAAATTCATACAGAATGTTTCGTAACTACGAACATGAATCCGGATGCACTTAT
>CACSLK010030189.1:70439-86977 GCA_902706635.1 Striga hermonthica | reverse complement strand
CAGGCATTTGAAGGATGAGATTGAAAGGTTGATTCGAGCAGGACATTTGAAAGAGTTTGTGTATCATGATAGGGCGAAAGGGAAAGGAAGGAGAAGGTGTCGGGATGATTCAGAGGAAAAGAGTGATAGGGATGAAGAAGGAGATGACGGAGAGGGCCGAGGTGGTCGAGGAAAAAAGCCGAGAAGAGATGGAGATAAAGGGGACTAGGGAGGAGAAGCCCTGATGAAGAGAGGGACAATTTACATGATTTCCGGAGGGCCAATGGATGGTGACTCGAATAGGGCCAGGAAGGAGCATGCTCGAGCTGTGAAGAGGAAAAGAGAGGAGGTGGGGATTACGGCTCGTATGCCGGTGATAAGTTTTAAGGCGGAGGATGCCGAGGGAGTGGTCCTACCTCACAACGATGCTTTGGTGATAACCGCAGAGGTTGCAGGTTTTGACGTGAAGAGGGTGTTTATTGATACCGGGAGTTCGGTAGACGTGATGTTCTATGACTGTTTTGTGTAAATTAATAAGGAGTTTAATATGGAGTTGAAACCGGTGACCACGACACTTTATGATTTTAATGGAGGAGATGTGATGCCGATGGGCGAGATAAGCTTGCCAGTGGCATTGGGAGCAGGAGAGCTGAGGAAGGTGCGCATGGTGAGGTTTGTGGTCGTAGGAGCTGAATCATCTTATAACATCATTATGGGGCGGACGAGCTTGAATACATTCCAGGCGGTCGTATCCACGTACCACATGACGATCAAGTATCCTGTGGGCGAAAACGTAGGAGAGATTGTCGGGGATCAACTCACTTCGAGGAGCTGCTATCAAACAACGGTGAGCAATAACAAGCAACTGGCGAAGAGGCAGGCCAAGTCGAAGGAGGAGGAGGTTAATCGACCAGGTGGGTCGAGGTCAAAAGAGGATAAACAGAGAA
Organism: Striga hermonthica; assembly: GCA_902706635.1. NCBI lineage: Eukaryota > Viridiplantae > Streptophyta > Magnoliopsida > Lamiales > Orobanchaceae > Striga > Striga hermonthica. Next base: position 86,051 of record CACSLK010030189.1, on the reverse strand, counting down.
TGGATAGGGGCAAGGAGAAAATGGATATCCAACCAGGAGGAGAAGTTGAGGAGATTCAGGTGATCGAGGGGTGTGAGGAGAGGAAATTCAGAATCGGGAAGGACCTGGAGGAGCCTATTCGGTCAAGGCTGATCGATCTGGTTAGGGAGTTCGCTGACATTTTTTCCTATACAGCGGAGGAGTTGACGGGGATAAGTGCGGAGGTGATCGAACATTGGCTGAACATCGACCTCAATGTGAGGCTGGTGAAGCAGAAAAGAAGGCACAATGGGGCGAAGATGGACAAAATCATTGAGAAGGAGATCGAGAAGCTATTGGGAGCAGCGCATATCAAGGAGATCCAGTTCCCCGAATGGTTGTCGAATACAGTGATGGTGTCGAAGGTGGAGGGAAAATGGAGGATGTGCATTGATTTCCGTGATCTGAACAAAGCATGCCCAAAGGACTTATACACACTGCCCAGAATCGACCAGCTGGTCGACTCAACGGCGGGGTGCGAACTGCTGAGCCTGATGGATGCCTCCCAGGGATATCATCAAATTCCCTTGGCGAGAGAAGACAGGAAGCGGGTGAGTTTTGTAACGAGTCGAGGAACCTATTGTTACGTGGTCATGCCGTTCGGCCTAAAGAATGCAGGCGCCACGTATCAAAGGTTGGTCGATAAAATTTGTAAGGAGCAACTGGGGAGGAACATGGAAGTGTATGTGGATGATATGTTGGTGAAAGAGCAAGGAAGATTTGGATCATGTGCGAGACTTGAAAGAAACATTCTCAACATTGCGGAGGTATGAGATGAAACTGAATCCATCTAAGTGCTCTTTCGGGGTGAGGTCAGGAAAATTCTTGGGTTACTTGGTGACCAAGAGAGGTATTGAAGTGAATTCCGAGAAGGTTTCAGCCGTAATGGAGATGAAGCCGCCGACGAATGTTAAGGAAGTGCAGATCTTAGCTGGTCGAATTGTTGGGCTGAGTCGTTTCATATCAAAGGTGGCGGAGAAAAGTGGCCCATTATTAAAACACTGAAAAAGAGCTCAAAATTTCAGTGCACGGAGGAAGCGCAAAAGGCATTTGAAGAATTGAGAGGGGTGCTAGCTAACCTTCCCCTGTTGGCTAAACTCGTACAAGGCGAAGAATTGGTGCTGTATATTTCCATCGGAGAGAGGGTTGTGAGTTCGGTGTTGCTGCGAGAAGAAGGAGTAGCACAGTTCCCTATTTATTACGTAAGCAGGGTGATGCAGGGAGCAGAGATGAGGTACTCGGAGATCGAGAAGTGTGCCTTAGCTGTGGTGGTAACTGCTCGAAAATTGAGGCTTTATTTCTTGAAACATAAAGTGAAAGTGCGAAAGAACATGCCATTAGGGGAAACACTAGGTCGGCCATCGGTCTCTGGTCGATTAGTAAAATGGGCAGTTGAGCTGAGCGAATACTCTTTATCGTACGAGCCGAGGAGGGCCATAAAGGCGCAGGTGTTGGCAGACTTTATTCAAGAGGGCACTAAGGTCGAGGAGGAGTCTGGAGGAGTGTGGCAGTTATTCGCGGATGGGTCTGTGGCCAGAAGTGTTGCTGGATTAGGAATTGTCCTGGTTTCTCCTAAGGGCGATAATTTGGAGTTTGCGGCCAAAGTGGGGTTTAAAATATCTAATAATGAGGCTGAGTATGAGGCGGTGATCAAAGGCCTGCGGTTAGCCATGGCGGGAGGAGCTCGAAAGGTGCTGGTACATTCTGATTCCCAATTGGTGGTCGGGAAGTTCCAGGAGGGATTTGAGGTTAAAGAGGATCAAATGCAAAAGTATGTAGACGAGGTGAAGAAACTAAAGGAGGAGTTTGAATGGTTCGAGCTTATACAGATCCCTCGAGGAGAGAATGGTCGAGCAGACTTGCTAGCGAAAATTGCTCAAAGTTTGGTGGACTATCGGAGTAGAAGTGTCACTCTATTACACTTGGAAAGGAGTGAGGTCGAGGCGGAAATGGCAGAGATCGAATAGGTGGAGGATTGGAGAGCCCCGATCTTAAAGGAGCTGAAAGAAGGGGCGATAAAGGTGGTGAGGAGATTTTTCGTGCAAGGAGGCATTCTTTACAAGCGGTCGTACGCTGGACCGCACTTACGCTGCGTAACCAAGGAGGAAGGCCGATATGTATTGAGAGAAATGCATGAAGGATGTTGCAGTGATCATAGCAAATCTGGAGCCTTGGTTTCAAGAATTTTGAGGGCAGGATACTTCTGGCCGACGATGAAGGAGGACGCGAAGATGATGGTAAGGAAGTGCTTACATTGCCAGAAGCATGGTCCACTTATTCACCAATCGGCAGAAATGATGACGACGATGAGTGCCCCTATACCATTCGCTCAGTGGAGGATTGACCTGGTGGGGCCGATGCCGCAAGGAACTGGGCAGAGAAAGTTCTTAATCGTGGCGGTAGACTATTTCACAAAATGGGTGGAGGCCGAACCTTTGGCAAAAATCACGGAGGAGAAAGTAATAATATTTTTATAAAACAATATTTGCTGCAGATTCGGCGTTCCTAAAGTATTAATCTCCGACAATGGCACTCAGTTCAATGGCAAGCGCATCCGGGCATGGTGAGAAGACATGAAAATCGAGCAGCATTTTGCATCTGTTGCTCATCCGCAGGCTAACGGCCAGGACGAAGTAACCAACCGAATCATACTGAATGGGTTGAAAACAATGCTGGAAAAGGCCTCGGGGGCGTGGGTGGACGAGTTGAGCTCAGTGCTCTGGGTATAGCGCACAACTCCGAGGTCGACAATAGGAGAAACTCCCTTCAGTTTAGCTTATGGGATGGAGGCATTGCTGCCGGTTGAAGTCGAGCTATCATCACAGAGGTCGAGCACATATGATTTCAAGCAAAACAAAGACTTGATGGTGGTGGCTTTGGACACTATTGAGGAGCTGAGGGGGAGAGCCGCAGTTAGAGTAGAGGCGTACAAGCAAAGGATGCGAGCGGCTCATGACAAGAAGGTGAAAGTTCGCAGACTCCAAGTAGGCGACCTGGTTTGGAAACGTGTCGGTGTGCTCAAACATGTGGGAAAGCTAGAGCCGAACTGGGAAGGGCCATACCTGGTCGAGCGAGTGCACGCAGGAGGAGCGTACTCGCTAAAGGATGCCGAAGGCCGATCACTTGCCTGGTCATGGAACATAGCTAATTTGAAAAAAAAAATTATGTGTAAAATTTTTTGCTCTTTTCAAAGAAAGCTAGAAAATTCGAACAAAGATGTAAATCGCAAAGTTTGCTCAAAAGTTAATGAAGTTCAGTTATTCTTCTGATTTTACTCGCTTTATTGCACATTTTCTTATGCTTGGATGCTGGTATAATTTGGATGACAGGATGTATGTGGCGTGGTCTGACTTGGAAGTCACTTATTTAGAACATCCCTTGGGGTGGGCAGGTTGGTCGAAGACCTCCTGTTTAGAACATTCCTCGCGGGTAGGCAAGTGTGAAGACCAAAACCCACCATGACTAAGGCCCTCGGGCTGGGTGGTCACTTGTTTAGAACATTCCATGGAATGGGCAGGTTGGTCGAAGACCTCCTGTTTAGAACATTCCTTGCGGGTGAGCAAGTGTGAAAGCAAATTCCCCGTAACGAAGACCTTATAGCCAGGTGAGGGCACACGAAGTCAAGGACATAGAGACGCGGGCAACATCAAGCCCAGAGGATGAGCACAAAAGCATTAGTGTAAAAGAGAAGTCCAATGGTGTGAAAATTTAAAGTCCATCATGTTTAAGGCCACGAGGCTGGATGGTCGCATGCTTCGACCACCTCCAGGGGTGGGCATGTGTTCAAAATTTTAAAATACATCATGTTTAAGGCCACGAGGCTGGATGGTCAAATGCTTCGACCACCTCCAGGGGTGGGCATGTGTTCAAAAATTTAAAGTCCATAATGTTTAAGGCCACGAGGTTGGATGGTCGCATGATTTGACCACCTCCAAGGGTGTGGATGTGTGTATGTTACGACTAAATTATCCAAGTGATCGTGAGGCAAACATACAAATATCGTTTAAATAACGAAAAATGGGCCGACTAATGAAAGCGTGTTGATCATATATCAAAATTCGCATCAATCATACTCTGAACTCCGCTTTGGTTGTTCCATCGAAGTGTTACGACCAAGACATCAAGCCAAGTTACCAAAGAGCATTATTCAAGATAGAGACGAGTCAAAAACAAAACATTACCATTTCAAGAATATTACAAAGTTTATCAGAGTACGAAACTAAAGTTCGAAAGCAATAAAGTACAAACGAAGCTACTCTAAGGAGGAGGGGCGGTGGTCGAGTCAGCATTGCTAGAACTAGCATGAGGATCGGGCTGATGGCTGGTCTCGGAGGTCGAGTCGCAAGCTTCGTTGAGTGGGCATTGACGAATAGACTCGGTCAGCACGGCCAACATCGAGGCAGGAGGAGTGAGGCCATCGGGCAGAGCATAAGTCTTCTTCAAGGTGTCCGATCGAGCCAGAGTTCTTTCGAGCAGCCCTGACCACCACTCGTGCTCGGTCGGTAAGTTGGGATCGCCCTGAAAGCTAGGAGGGACCTTAGGCAGGGCCTCACAAATAGCCCCAGGGTCGAGTTGCTCGAAGTCGTCCTCGGCGATCTGCTCGCCGGCCTTCTGAAGGGCGAAATGGAAGCAGTCCACCCCAAAATCTTGCACCTCCTTCAAATATTGTGGTGACCGCGTGTAATCGGCCACCACTTGTTCACGGTACTCTCGGAGGAAGAGCTGCCCAGTGGTGGTGCCCCACATCATTTGCCGAGCTCGGAGAGCAGCGGCATCAGCGTAGCGTTTGCACTGGTAGGCGTGGGCAGCCCATTCTTTGGCCAAGGTGGCCTCCATCTCAGCTCGGGCGGCCTCCATTTCAGCTCGAGCGGCCTCTGCCTCGGCTCGAGCACTCTCCGCCTGAGCTCGAGCAGCTTCTGCTTGTGCTCGAGCAGCCTTCTCTTGCTCGAGGGCAGCCTCTTTCTCCTTCAATGCGGTCTTCTTTTCCACCACAGCCACCTCCTTTATCGCGAGGGCGGCTTCTCTCTCCGCGAAAGCTTTATTTTTGTTTGAGAGCTCTTCGTCAAGCGACTTTATCTTGACCTCGAACTCAGACTTTTGCTCGTTTTGCGTCTCGCAGAGCTTGGCGTTATGAGTCAGAAGGGTTGAATTTTTATCCTGCAAGTAGCAGATGTTGCTCTCCAGGCTTTTTATCGACTTCTCCGAGCTGTCTCGGGCCTTCTTGGCTAAAGGTAAGAATTGGACCAAGCCCTACAAACGAAGAGGATAAAAACAGTTCAATACATACGTCGAAAAGGAGTGACAAGAAGACATCAAGGCGAGTATGAGGCAAGCAATACCTGAGCAAGCCACTACACGAGCTGGTCCCCAACTTCGTGCAGCGTAGCGCTGGCCTTTTTGCGATCGTCCTCGAGAAAGGCACCCTCGAGGTGCTCGGACACCTCATTTACAGAGGCTGATAGCAGGGACGTCGACATTGGGGCGAAAGGATCAAGAGGAAGATGGCCCGAGCGTCCTCGCTTGACAATCGCCTCGCCCTGGTCAGTGCGAGAACGCTTGCCCAAGGCCAACTCGCGTCCCCCGTCATCATGATTGTCGGACTCGACCAGAGCTTTGGTCAATCCGGCAGAAGTGGTTTTGGAGGATTGTTGGGCGAGGGGCAGTTTTTCTTGGGTTTTGGTTTTGGATGAAGTGTGGGGTTCGGAGGATTTATCGGTGATTTTGCCTTGAGGGTTATCTTTGAGATTGGAAGCTCGAGGACCTGTCTTCTGTGAGCGGTCGTCTGTTGTATTATGGCGGTCAGTGGGTTTTTGGCGATCATTGGATTTCTGTTGGTGGTCGATGGTTTTCGAGGAGGTCGGGGACTTGGTGGTCGATTGAGAGGCAGATTTGTGCTGAGGGTTCTTCTCAGGAGGAGGCAAGGAAGATCGCCCTTCCGGGGTCTTGGAAGGCTGTTGTTGCTGTTGCTGCTGGCGCTGTTGCTGTTGTTGTTGTTGTTGTTGTTTTTATTGTTGTTGTTGTTGTTGTTGTGGCTGTTGTTGATTTTGTTGTTGGAGCGGTGGTTGCTGAGATTGAGATGGCGGTGGTTGTGGTGACGGCGAGGACTGAGAGAGAGGTTGGCGAGATGGCGATGGCTGTTGTCGCTCGGGTCGAGACCCAGAGGAAGTGGTCGACCCGTCAGTCTTGTCGCTGGTCGATCCAGAAACAGTCCCCGATTTCTTCTTCAAGGGGACTTTCCTCAGAGGGATGTTAAAATTAGGAGCCTATGCACGAGTACAATAAAGAGATTAAGATAAATGTCAGTTTTTTACTTCGACAGAAATTAGAGCACATATGGAAACACTCGAGCAAACGGGTCGAGAATTACCTGGATCATTTTCCGTACGAACAAGATTGAGAATCTCCTCAGTAGGAGGAGAAAGAGTTTTATGGGTGAGAAGACCGCAATAGTGGAGAACATTTTCATCCCCGAGAAGTTTTTCAGACTCAACGGACTTGGCATTCCAAGTGTGAATCCGTTGGTCGAAAAGATGGTTCGAAGGAGGGGCCGAGGCTGCCTCTCGCGAGACTTCCTTGACCCAAGGAATGGAAGGCCAGGGGAAAGGGGATTCAGGTCAAACAAATATGAATTTATCACTCCACTTGGGGAGATTGGAAGGGATGTCGTTGACGAAATGGGCACCATTACGGCTTTTCAAGTAAAGGACTCGACCTTGCTTCGAAGGGCCATAACAATAGTGGAAGAAATCCAGATCAAATTGACCCAGACGTACGTGACAGAGAATAATGAAGGTGTTCATGAAACGGATAGCATTAAGAGGAAGTTGATGTAGGGGAAGCGAGAACCACTCGCAAATGCGAAGCAGCTCGGGAGTTAGGGGAAAGAGGAGACCGAGTTTGAACTGAATCTCGAAAAAAGTATAACAATCCTGCGGAGGATGATCGTATTCGTCAGAAGAAGAAGACCTAAGGAACGCCCAACCAAGAGGTTGGCCGATTTTTTTTGGATTGAACCAAGGGTGAGAGAGAGAAGTAGAAGATGGACGCTTGGAAAATTTCTTGGTCGAGGATCGTTTAGGAGGAGAGTTCGAAGGTCCAGGTGTAGAGGAAGAAGGTAGAATGGTTGAAGATGCAGGAGCAGTAGATTGAGCAGAAAGGACCTCATCCTCCTCTGGCTCGTCTAATGCGCCGAGAGCAGGTCGACGGCGGCGGAGGGGGATATTATCCATGGTATCCCCAGAGTTGGGAGATGCAACACGAGCTGTGAAAATGCGTGTGGGAACAGTATCACCGGGGCGGAGGATAGAGAGAGGAACAGCTTCAAGGGCAGAAGGCAATATCTCAACTGAATCAGAGGAGGTGGTCGAGGTAGCAGGATCTGAAAACAAAAAAGAAGAGAACAATATCAAAAACAAGCCGTCGCAAAGAAGAAAGAGGGGAGAAGGATGACTAGGGTTTTCGGAAGGAACAACCTCAAAACCAGAAGAGGAATTTGAGAGGTGCGAGGACGAAAATTTCAAAAATTATCAGGGGAAAAGCAAAATCCACAACATCCAATAGACAGATAAAAGTATTCAGAGCGCAAATTCAACACAATACACGCCAATTCGAAATGATTCAACAGACAAATCAAGGATACCCGATACCGAAAATCCAAGAATACACAAAATAGATCTACAGAGAATACAAATTCAAGTGTGGAGAGATTTACGCATAACCGTGGATCAACAAGTAATGGAAGTTCGAAAGGATGCAGGAGAAATTGCCGAGAAAGTGAGGGTTTTTTGCAGAGAGAATTTTGGGTACAGAGGAATTTGAAAGTTGCGAAGGTGGAAAAAAATCTTAAAATCTGCTACGTGTTGAATTTATACTTTGGAGAGTTTAAGGGGTGAGAAGATGAAGTTCGTTAGATTAAAGCTAGATCGTACGGTGGGAAGCATTAATATGCACGGCACTCAAGGCGGGTGCGTTATACGAAGAGGTGTCATCATTAAAGCAACTGACACATGCGGCAGACGCGACGCGTGGCAGAAAAGCAGGCACGACAGAAAGGACTTGAAATAGACGACTTTATTTCTAGCGATTAATGGGAAATTATTTGAAAACATGAGCGGGAAGCTTACCAGCTGGTCGATATCTGACGACGAGCCATCCAGAAGATCGATAGATACGAGCTCACTCTTAGATCGAGTCATTCAGACTCGACCAGAGTGGGGGGGGACTAGATGATATAGGATATTATATACACAAGGCTAAACCGGTCTAGTTAGCCGGTCGAGAAGATCAAACCAGGAAGAAGCCAAGCCAAGAGGCGGGATAGTCGACCAAGCAGGTAGTCGACCAATCCATCGCTTGACCAGATAATCGATCGAGCAACCTATTCGACCTCATCAGGTCGATTGCTTCGGGGACCCAACAGTCGGCCTAGTCACAGGCGCGTGTAGGAACCTCTAACCGAATCTCAGGAGAATATTTACCCCATGTGCAGGGGGACACGTGTCGAGAATGCATTGGTGGATATCGATAACCACCTCTGACAGCTCCCTAATGCCCCTGCGCAACCTCTGACATGCGCGCGGTGTGTCAGAGTACGGACGGGCAGCTTGGGCAGCCAGCTCACCTTATCCGGGCAGCTATTAGGGCAGGTATCTCACCCCTATATAAAGGGGGTGAGCCTTTCTCCCTTAACACATTCTATTCATTCTTTACTTCAATATACTCATACACATACTGACTTAAGCATCGGAGGCTCTTCACCGGACACAACCCCCGGTGTGAGAGTTACTTGCAGGTTTCCGGCGTTCTACGAGCGAGGACAAAGATCGATCCGTTCCAAACCGGACCAGGACGCTAACACTTGCATTACGAACAACCACTTGCCCATCAATTGCATTCTCGAACCAAAATGGATATCCCCGACTCCCTAGCTCCTTAAATCCTATTTGTTCTTCGTCTTAGCTCGTTATTTTTGTTGCTTATTTGAATTTTCGCAGTAGTCAATAATTAAACTCAAACCAGTCTTTTGATTTAGAATGTTTAGATATTTTATTTCTTTTTGTGTGATTGAATAAACGCGCATTATATTCCAGCTAATCTTCCTCGAGAGACACGACCCGATGTTCGAATCTTTCGATTCTACTTCGGAAAAATATTTACAATAATGATTGAGAATTGCGATTAATGTTGATTATTGAAAATCACTTTTGAAAATGAGTAACGCCTCAATTAGTAATGAAATAAATTTTGAATAATTCATTCTGAATTTCGTCTATTAAAAGCTGGGCGTTACAGTTTGGTACCAGAGCCAGTCTGCGTTTCTGTAGACTGGTTAATATGAATTATTTGATTATTGCTTTGACTTTAAGCTATGACCACTTGCTCTCGTCGTGCCGCGCCAACTCAGGTATCAGTACCTGAATGATATTTGAGATTATTGTACATTGCTTGATTATTGATTATTGAAATGAAATCGGGGCTTAGGATCTTATCAACCTTTAAAATGCGAAGAGTACAAAAGAGCGAATAATGTTGTGACTCTTAAGAATACTTGTGCCTAGAAATAGGCATAAATCAATCCTTCTTTTGTGAACTAATTGAGCGTCATGCCGGAGGATCGTACGTGGAAGTCTCCGTCTACCTGATCGGGAAGCGCTTCGACAAGTTCTAGAAATGCTATGAAGTTTGTAAGGCGGTAGGAGTTTCAAAAAAATCGTGAATAATCAGCCACTTGACTCATGAAGAAGTACGAGTACCCTGACAACGATGTCGGAGTACTTGGATATTGAAGTTTGGATTAGGGTCACAAAGAACTAGGAGATTTCTGATCATCGAGTACGTATCAACACGGGGAGATGTAACAGCCGATGAGGAATGAACCGTAGCTACTGGATGCGGGTAGTGCAGGTGTACTACGTGTTGGTGTCACGCACAGGCGTGCCACGCTCGGTGATGCATCTCGAGTTATAAGAAGTGTCGTGCGTAGTGTGCTGCATGTAGCGTGCCGCATTGCCGCATGCCAGGCCAGCCATTCATGCCACAGCTGCCAAGTCTCTAACGTGTAAATGCGTATCGATTCCGGGAATTTTTCACGTGTATCGTATTGACCTAAGTCTTCTTTGGAGGACTAATGAAGTGAGGCAACTTTGGAGGTTTTACCTTTAGGAGTTGTTGTGCTAAATTGTATTATTGTACCACGTGAAGTGAGGTGCTTCGTGGTAAGAAAGGAGGCTACGGCCAGGTATTTCTGTTCTATGATGACCCTCGACCAAGTCGATGATTTAGCCTGATGGTGGACTCCACCAGTGGAGCTTGCGGAGATGCATGACACGTTATATGCCTCATGATGGAGGAACGTGTGTGTGATCTCGAGATACGTATGGATTGTGATGAGCTACGTGATAGCAGAACCCTACTTGTATGGAGGTACCGGTGACCTGTTGGGACTGAGGATTCATCAGGGAAAGGCCGGAAAGGGGTATTCGTCAAAGTCCAGTGGGGATAGTCGAGTCGAGGGCGAGACGACTTAGAAAGGGAGACCGAGAATTGGAGGGAGTACCAAATTTCATGTTTTGATATTCCTTTTGCATTCTAATGCTTTCTAGATGTTTAATTTCGAATTTCGGGGATGGAATTCTTTGTAAGGTGGGTAGACTGTAATGCCCCGTTTGTTTAGAAAATTAGTTGAGGTTATTTATTTAATTTGCCTAATTGATTATTATTATTATTATTATTATTATTATTATTATTATTATTATTATTATTATTATTATTATTATTATTATTATTATTATTATTATTATTATTTTATTATTATTGTTGTTGTTGTTGTTGTTATTATTATTATTGTTGTTGTTGTTGTTGTTGTTGTTGTTGTTGTTGTTAATGCTAAATGTCTAAATTGTTTTTTAATTGTTTAGTCGCCTAATTGCTTAATTGCTTAATTGTTATTACTATTGTTATTATTATTAGTATTATTATTATTTGTCTAAATTTTTATTAACAGTAAATGTAATTAATGTATGTTTTATATAAATAGTTACCCGGTTTTTATTTTAATTGTCGAGTTATAACAGAGCTTCAACTATCGTAAATAATGGACCGAGCCGCTGGCCCAAGCCATGAGCCGAACCGAGAAGCCGTGCGCCCCTACCCGGATTCCTCCTCTTGAATTGCTTGGTTGCTACGTTAAGAAGACTTATTAACCCTAAGCTAGTTTAACTTTATATAGAGATTAAGTTTTCCCTTCTCGGCTAAAATCAAACCGCAGACCCTAGCAACTCTCTCACCTCTCGTCTGCAAGCAGAACAGAGCAATCTAGATTTTTCTCTCGGTCATTAGATCATCACCATTGATAAAATCTCATCTCTCTCTCTCTCGCGTAATATCACGATCGTCTTCTCCCCCATCGCTTTCCCTCTCGCATAAAGCCTCTGTCCGCAACAACCAATAGACACCGGGGGCGACACCATCTTCTCGTCGTTTTTCCGTGCGTCACCAACACCTGCCCGCAGGCGAACCCACCGCGAACAAATGTACCCCAGGTCGCTTCCTGGCCATCGTCTCGATCTAAAATAGGGCTGCAATCAGTGGTCTGTTCGGGTTTGAACTATCACCGAGAACATCGCGGGACCTACAAACAGCAACTCCATAGCCACCAGCGGATGGATGAGCATTACAGGAGCCCCATTTCTCGACGAGTCAAAACCTGACTGAAAGTGGTCGTGTGCAGCGGCTGAGAGTAGGCCGAGAGCAACGTCCGATTGCCGAGAGCCGAGACGAGCACCACCGCAGCTGAGGCCCCATTTTCTGGTGGACCGTGGGTAGCCAGTTCCGGCAAAGAGCAGCAAACAAGATCCTAAAGTCGAGTTGGGTGCCGGGCATCAACTAAGTCGAGCCTTTTCGAGAGCCAAACGAGTCTCCATTTCGGCTTTGTTTCTGGCCCCGAGAGAGGTGAATGGCTGAACTCATATGACTTTTATGAGTTGAATTATATGAGTTTTATACTTTATGTGTATGACCCTTTGCGAATTGATGTGAGTGTCTTTAAAGTTTATGTGTTAGTCATTTTTTTTTTTTCTTCTTCAGATTTGTGTGCTTTCCTTGCTTTGCAGCAAATTGAAACTTTTTGGTTCTAGCATTATGGATATAGATTCTGCTTGCTTTTATTTCTGTTTAAAGAGTAAATTGGCATCAGAGCTTTGAATAAGGTGATTGTAATATAAAGGCCTAATTGCCGGTAAAATCACGATCTTACAATTTTTTGTCGTTTTAACCAAACTTTTGCGATTTAGCAAAAATAAACTAACCTTGTCCCGTTTTTGCAACCCGAACCCAAATTCAAACGGCCGTCTCATTTTTGCCAGTGTGTTCGTTAAGCTCTACCTACGTGGACTAACTTGCTTCTCAGTGTTGTGACGTGGTAAAGGCATTATAAAACACTCATTTTCCCCCAAATCAAGAAAACCTAATTTCCATCTTCAGACTTAGAATTTTTTGTCGCTCTTTGAAAATGTTGTGGTCCCATTCTCGTCGAAGCTCACAATCTTGTTGTCGAAGCTCACAAATTGCGGTCCCATTGAAACGACTATGACCGACAGGTATGTCAATCCGTCATTTTTTTATTTTTGTTGTCGAAATTCTGAAAATCGTCGTCCGATTCGAACTTAGGGATCTGGGAACATTTTCTTGTTTTGTGATTTTTTAATTCAGTGTTAATTACATATTAAATAGTGATCGACTTGTTAAATATTATTGTATTTTTTGACCTAGGGATTCGAAAGATTTAAAATATGTTTATGAATTTAGGGTTCCTCTTCAAATTAGGGTTTTATTTTGAAATTAGGGTTTCGAACAATTTCAAATTGCTTACATTTTATTTATTGTACATTCATTTTGAAATTAGGATTTCGAACAATTTCGAAATATTTACAGTTTTTTGTTATTGTAAATCCATTTTGACATTAGAGTTATGATAGAATCAGGGTTATGACTGGATTATTGAGTTTGATGCTTTTTTCTATGTTTAATTAATTGCAGAGAAAAATTTACATTGGTTGTCAATTTTGGAGGTTATTTTGTGAAATGTGGACCTATTATGGAGTATCTAACTGGTACTTTGAAGAGTATTTATGGGTTAGATGCAGATAGGTTTGGCTACTTTGACTTACAAGAAGAACTTCAGAAGTTGGGAGTTAAGAAGTATGAAAAAATTGTGTATAGAATACATGATGCTAGTCTTGGAGCTGATAGTTTGAGAGATGTAACTGATGACAAAGGGGTTATGGAGATTATTAGTTGTGGTAAGAATAAGAGAACTGTAATTCAGATTTATGTGGTTGGTGGTGACATCATTGATGATGAAGCAGATGAGAATGCTGAGGATAGGGAAGAGGTGAATGGTTTGAGTCAGACACAATCTGAAAGCCAGCGGGATGAAGATGATGGAGAAGAGGTGAATGGTTTGAGTCAGACACAATCTGATAGCCAGAAAGATGAAGATGATGGAGAAGAGGTGAATGGTTTAAATGAGACAAAATCTGATGGCCAGCAAGGTAAAGATCATATGGAAGAGGTGAATGGTTTGAGTCAGGCTGAGGCATCAATTCAGAATAAGCCTGCAGACCAGTTGGAAGATATTAATGATATTATAGACAATTACACTTCTGTTGAACATGGTAAAGCTGATGCAGAAACTAATAGTGCATGTGTTGGGTTGGGGTAACAAGAATCATCTGAGGATGAAGATTATTTTCCAAATGGGGTGAATTCATCAGATGATGACCTGTCTGATGATCTTATTTCTGATGATGAGGAATATGGTCAGGCAAGAAAGAACTTGAAGGAGTCTAAGAAGAAAGTTCAAGATTGTGATCATGATGCAGGCCATATACATCCAATGGCCACAGCTGGGATGGACTTTGAAGAGGACAAATTGTTACATAATGCACTAATCTCTGATTAGTTAGATAGTGATAGAGAAATGGATTTGGAAGGGAATTTTGTTAAAAGGAGGACAAGGTTATTGTATGATCCCAAGTGTGATCATAATGCACTTGACTTTCAGCTTGGCATGAGGTTTGAAAGCATTGAACAGTGCAAGAAAGCTGTGAGAAGGGTGGCAATTGTGCAAGGTAGAGATATTCAGAATATAAGGTGTAACAGTAGACAATTAGAAGTTAGATGTCAAGATGGCTGCCCTTGGAGACTTTATGCTAGTGTGATTGAAAAAGAAGGTAGTGTAGCTATAAAACAACTGCATAAAGAGCATGTATGTCATAGAAATGTTCACACTAGACAACTAACTGCTCAGTGGATTGCTGAAGAGTTTGGTGAAAAATTCAGAAGGAATCCAAACATGACAGTTGCACAATTGGAAGAGGCAATTTCTGAAAAGTTTGCAGTTGTACCTACAAAGTGGAAGCTTTATAGAGTCAAGTGGAAAGCACTTGAAATGCTCAGAGGTTCTGTCATATAACATTACTCATTTCTGAGGAGTTATATGGCTGAGTTGATTAGGGTTGATAGAGAGGGAAATTTTGAGTTCTTACTTGGGGAAAATACCACACTCAGAGGCTTTTATGTGGGTTTTAGTGCTCTAAGAAAAGGATTCATCAATGGCTGCAGACCCATCCTTGGATTTGATGGATGCTTTTTGAAAACTTTCTTAGGAGGAGCCTTGTTTTGTGCCACTGCCAAAGATGGTAACAATCAAATTTATCCAGTGGCTTGGGCTGTGGTTGAGGCTGTAAATGAAGAGTGTTGGAAGTGGTTTCTCTCTATTTTGTTTGCAGAACTGGGTGTAAGGGATGGATTAGGATATACTTTCATTACAGACCAACAAAAGGTGACTATTCTGTGCAATTTTGTTAGTTTTTGTTCTTAGTTTCAAACAATACCATGTTCTAAATTACTTTTTCTTTGTAGGGTTTGTTGAATGCTATGAGTGACTTGGTCCCAAATGCTGAGCATAGAAATTGTGCTCGACATGTTTACATGAACTGGAAGAAGGGATTCAAGGGCCAAACTTTAAAAAATTTGTTCTGGAGAATTGTTCTAAGCACTCACTTGGGAGACTACAACATTGCTTTGGAGGACCTGAAGGTAGAATGCAAAGCAGCTTATGAGGACTTTATTAACAGAGATCCTTCAAAGTTTTGTAAGGCATTTGTCTCTCCTCTTCCTAGGTGTGATATAATTGAAAATAATGTTAGTGAGACTTTCAATGGGTTTATAGTTAGGGGAAGAGGATATCACATCATTGAGATGCTTGAATTTGTAAGGACTGAACTAATGAATAGACAGCATGGGAAATTTATGGAGTTGAGTGGACATCCTGACATGCTTTATCCTAGAATTAGATCAAAGGTAGAACAGAATAAATATTTGTCAAGAGTCTGTGTCACAAAGCCTGCAGTTGGTGATAGGTTTCAGGTTGCTTTACAAGATGATCAGTTTGTGGTGGATTTGAGGAATAATACCTGCACTTGTAGACAGTGGGATATAACAAGAATACCTTCCGTGCATGCTTGCTCAGCAATACACTTTCAGCATAAAGATCCAGCAGACTTTGTGTCTGAGTATTTCTATACTGAGAGG
>CACSLK010030189.1:49957-60621 GCA_902706635.1 Striga hermonthica | reverse complement strand
CCGAGAAGGGAAAAATTAATCTCTATATAAAATTAAACTAGCTTAGGGTTAATAAGTCTTCTTAACTTAGCCAACAAGCAATTCAAGAGGAGGAATCCGGGTAGGGGCGCACGGCTTCTCGGTTCGACTCATGGCTTGGGCCAGCGGCTCGGTCCATTATTTACGATAGTTGAAGCTCTGTTATAACTCGACAATTAAAATAAAAATTGGGTAACTATTTATATAATACATACATTAATTACATTTACTATTAATAAACATTTAGACAAATAATAATAATACTAATAATAATAACAATAATAATAACAATTAAGCAATTAAGCAATTAAACAATTAAAAACAATTTAGACATTTAGAATTAACAACAACAACAACAACAACAACAACAATAATAATAATAATAATAATAATAATAATAATAATAATAATAATAATAATAATAATAATAATAATATCAATAATCAATTAGGCAAATTAAATAAATAACCACAACTAATTTCCTAAACAAACGGGGCATTACACTACGCCCTGGTCTTACGGCTCTCAAGGGAGACTACCCAACGGGTACGTTATAGTTACGGGGATAACCGTTCGATGGCCGGTACAACTCACACCGAAGGCTTCATGATTCACATGCATACCTTGATCATACCACAATTAAAACAGTAATAACATTTAAGGCATAGTAATTTTTCAAATAAAACCCACCTGGTACTGCAGAGGACGACGATGAATGCACGCACAAACAAGGGCAAGCACTCGACTCCTCTTAATCTATAATTAGGGTTTAATTATTATTAAAGTTTTGATTGAGGTTGATTAAGCCACGAAATTAAATACACAAACAATTGGTAACAACACATAAGACAAGAAATTAAGACAGATAAAAGCATATAATTCAAGTATATAATTCTGACAAATTAAGCAGATAAATTCACATAAAAAGTACAGTCAACGAACAAGGAAAAAGCATGGTTCAAACATCACATGATCTAACTCATTTCTTTCACAAATCAATGTAACATAAAAGCCACATATTTACTGAACTTTTATAAAAATCTCTAACCTGAACTGAAAACCCTAAAGATATATATATATACACTCACAATATGTGTATATATATATATATATGTGTGTGTGTGTGTATATAAATGATACACATAATATGCTGGAAACACAAATTCAGTGGCACAAAAGTTCATGCACAGAGAACAATCATGCATCCAAATACACTCATTATTAATGATTAACTCCACCTCCATTTACTAATCATGCAAATATCTATTCAACCGAAAATAGACAAGGCTACATAAACAACCTCATTCAGAATTCCAATTCTCATTACAGAGGTCTAAAAATTTCTCTGAGATATACATACTTGTTTACTCTTAACTAGTATTTGTACTCAATTTGTCGCATGAATAAGATATGATACACGACTCGGCAGGATTCACTAATTCAAAGCAGAAGTACATAACACGCTCATCTTTTCATTAACTTATAATATTCATTTTTAGCAGCTAAGAACCTCACACAAAGTTCAGCTACATGGCAATACATAAGGTTCAAAACCGAATTTAAATACCAAGCCATATAACGCTAAAATTCCCTTCAACCTTTGATAGAGATAAGCATGCTTTTTCATGAACATTTAATCTTTGAATTATACACCAAACTTCAGTACACCAACCATAAAAATCAAGGCTCAGCAAGCTCTTTAACCCCACAATAAACCAAGAAAACAAGCATACTTTCTCATGCTCAAAGATAAACCAGACAAAGCACATAACATCCATGTTTTCATCTTTTCTAATCAACACAGAAACTAAGGTTCAAAACCAAATAAACTCGACTGAAGGAGCTATTATTAATGAATGTACAAGACTTGTTCTATACACGGGGATATCTAGCAACCTAAGAGGGATACCTCGAGGATTAGGCTAAGTCGAGGAGACCCCGGAGTACGAGAGGCCTCAGGGTCCTCACACAAGGTGCCAGATAGGAATGCTTGGTTATACACATCCCAGTCGATTCTGAAAGATAAGAAGGTGGAATGAATAGAGTTATCTGACTCGACATTTAGGCCGGCATTTGGTCCGACAAAGATTATTTGTACAGAGTCAGAGCTCGAGTAGTTGTCGATTTCGCGGGCAAGAGATTCAAAAATGGGGTCGAAGTCGAAATCTACAAAAAAAAAAGAGAGAAGCGAACGACAATCTATAGATGTGGATAATTATAACCGCGGTTTGACTTCAAAAGAAACAAGTCAATGAAGAGGCGAGGAAAACGCGCGATACGACTCGACAACGGAACAAAAGAAGGGGAGGAGCAAGAAGAACACGTAAGCCATTTCTGATCCAGCTCGACTTGACATAAGAATGTAAAGTCGATGGTTAGCTAACTCGTAGAAAAGAAGGAAAGTCGATTTCTCATATCAAATCGACTGGCGAACGAAAACACTTGGAGAAACGAGAAATCCGCAATTTAAGATATAACAGGGAAAAATCGCCAGAAAATCATCTAAAATTCCCAGAAAACCTGATGAACTTATGAATCTCAAGCATATCACCCAAAAAGCAAAAAAGGAAAAAAATCGTACATAGCAAGAAATCGAAAAGCAAAGAAAACTTACACATGATGATGATTAGAGAAGTCCTGAAAAGCTTGAGAGGTGTCGAAAAAAGAAGTGAACGCCGATGAGCTTGCGGTGCTTTTATCACCGAAAAGAAGGGGAGCTTGAGAACATGAGATGTGCAAAAAAAGGTGAAAGGGGATGATGAAGGATACTTATAGGCAAAGTAATAAAACCCTAGCCTTCGGATTAAAAGCAGATCCAACGATTGAGATGACGCACAGAATACGAAGCGGTAGAGAGAAAAACGTCTTGTCAGGTTCAAAACCTTTTTGAATTTTGAAATTTGAAAGGAAGTTCGGACTTATCCGATTAATGGGGGAATTCGTACAAGTAAAGCGAAAGAACCGCTCGCGAGTCGAGATGAAAACGAAGACGACTGGGACCGAGGAAATTGGCCGAGAAGAAGACATCTTATAAGGACTCGATATGTGGAAAAACATAGGCTAACTGTTCAATCGATAAATTTACTCTTAAGCTCAGAATCTCTTTGAGTAATTTTCGAAAGGACTAGATGATATAGCCATACTGAGGCATAACGGTTCAACCCAAATAGACAACTGAGCAGCAGGCATGATGGTCGACCCACTCTAATAGACTACATCGAGTCGACTTCCACGAAGTCGATTCCTCCTGTGAATCTCCCGGGCACTGTCTCCGACCTACCAAGGTCCAGGTGACTCTATCAGTCGATCTCCAGAGTCGACATCCATAAGTCGACTTCCCTCAAAAGGACGGATAGGCGCATCATGATCTACCGACGTTTGGGAATGATTTAAGTCGACTCTAAACTACCCTAAGTCGGCTTAGGACGCCTCGAGGCTCCAAGACCTCGAGCGACTGCTATATACTTCACCATATCATAATGAAGTTATCAAGGTAAGAAGGAATCTGAATGCTGACTAGGAGGTGGATGGAATGCGAACCGACCGGTGTATTTTAGACGTTTCCCTTAAGTCGGCCAGGGTATTTTGGGGACTCCAGGTAAATGTTTTGCTTCTATATAAAGGAGCTGAGGTAACTCCCAAACCCTAACTTCCATTCATTCTATACTCTCCTCCATTACTGTTGCTCCCTCAGAGCATCTCTCTTCATCTCTCTCACATACTGACTTAAGCGTCGGAGGCTCTACGCCGGAAACCCTTCCGGTGTTGAGTTTTTGTAAGTATCCTCACGATCTAGCAGCGGTTCGAAGGCGATTTAGGCAGATCTGGGCTCGTTTCCACCGGTTCACTCTAGATCTGAGAGTAGACCCATCAAAGGGAAATATGGATAATTCCCCACACACAGCCATTGCCCGTGGGCCCCACCCAAAAAAAAATCTGTACACACCCCTCACATATCTTCTCTCTCTTACCCCACCCACGAGCCCCACAACCACCCATCCACCCTCACCTTCTCTGTAACACGCCGTTTTATTTAAAGAGTTTATTCAATTTATTTATAAAAATTAGAGTAATTTTTTTTTAAAAATTTAAAACTTTAAAACTTAACGGGTGTCACTAAACTACCAACATAAACCACACACACTAGAAAATCGATAAACAAGCTCAATTCAAAAAAATATCAAAACTTATCAATTCAAAAGACAAGTTTCAAATCCAATTATATCCAAAGACTTTACAAAATCAAACATGGTTCAATCTCTATAATAACAATAATGACCTCTATAATATAGCAATGGACCATCCACAAGAGTGACTCCCCACTTTTCAAACCTCTACGACATCCAGAACATAATTGTTGGATGTTGGGTAGCACGCAAGCCGCCGAGGCCGCCCTTAGCCTTTGGGAATCCAAATCCCACTCCAAGGGGCCCTCATGCATATATAAATTCTTTCAACCCCAAGGCACCCCCGTTCCTTGGAAGGGTGTGGTATGGGGGCCCGCCAATACCCCCAAACACGCTTTCATCCTTTGGCTTGCAACGCTTGGGAGGCTTCAAACCAAAGATAGACTCGACTTTCTGGATATAGACCTTACTTGTGCCTTTTGTGGGGAAGCTTCCGAGTCAAAGGATCATCTCTTTTTCGCTTGCCCTTTTTCGGCTCAAGTTTGGCTAGGCATCCGACAATGGCTAGGATTGAGAAGACAAATCTCTACACTAAAGAGTGCATTGAAGTGGATTAAGAAAGAATCCCAAGGTTCCAGTTGGAGAACAAAAGCAATAAAAGTGGGGCTCGCATCCACGGTGTACTTCCTTTGGAATGCTCGGAATAGAAAGATTTTCGAGAATGAGGTACAATCTCCGAAGCTCATTATCCGAAAAATTCAAACCCACAAGGAACCTACACATGCATACAAATGATCATAAATAGTCAAACCAAGTTATTATAAGTTTCAAAACTCAACCAAGAGATTCGACATGATCAAATGATCCAATCAACATGATCAAAATAGTTTAAGCGGAATCATCATAATCCAAAATAATCATCTAACATAGGTAAATAAAGCGGAAGCAAGGACACGACAAGAGGACAAAACAAAGATAGGAAGAGGAAACAAGAGGACAAAACAAACAATGGGGGAGAGCAAAACCACTATGCTCACCAATATCGCATAAGTCTATCTCGCATAAAGATCCAAAGCCATAAATAGAGTATGCATAGAATCCAGGTCTATCTCCCTATTCGACCCATCGCAAATCTCCTATGTACATACAACAACCTTCCGATCAGACATCGGCAAGGAAGTAACTGGAAACCTTCCCCCCTAGCTTGGCATAGGCAAAGGGATCCTTTCGGGGAGACAGTGGAGTTGTTTTTCCCCTCCCGACTAGGAAAACGGTTTAGGACGTCACCTCCCGACTAGGCAAACAGTTCAACGACCTCTCACTGTTTATGCATTCGTCAAAGGCACTAAAGGCGAGACGCCCTTGGCGATGTAACACACTAGACTAGGGTTCTCATGCATACTTAAGTTATCGAAACAAATGTTTATACGAAATAACGAAATGCGATAATTATAGATACACAAATTGTACCCACCTGGAAGCAGCGAAATAACACAAGGCGAGAATCGGGTAAATGGTGAGGTAAACACCTCAAAACACCTACACGAAATCAAGATAACTACTCGATTACTAACAATCCAAGGAACACTTAAACTTAGTTGAAACATTTCAACTAAGTGGCTCGTGGAAAATCTCGTGGACTTATGGAACATTTGACTCGACTCGGGACCAAGTATGGGAAAGCCACATAATAGTCAATTAATGGTTGACCAAGTTAAATAAACAGTCAAAGGTCAACTATGGTCAAAGGATCGGCAAAAAGTCCGAAGATCAGTTACGGACTTAGGCACACGCGCTGCAGGGCACTGCCGGCGCTTGCTGGCCGGCAGCACTCCTTACGGCACCTCTCGGGTTTTCCTCAATGACTACCTGAGAGTTTGACTCCAACATTTAAAGACATATTATTCAGCACTAAAGAACATCATATAAGTAAATTTTCACAAAATTTCACACATGAACTATATGATCAATATTTGAGAAATTAGGACAAGTAGAGCACGTTTTTCAAGATGGCCAACCATACTAACTAATTTTAATCTAACATTTTAACACATGATATCCCATGCTAAACAATGACAATTTACCAAGTTTCGGCCTTGACACATATATGTGCTATTATATACAAATAAAACGAAATTGCAACAAAAATGATCAAAAATTTATTGACGGACCAAAAGGGTGATTCAGGATCTACAAATTATTCCATAAACTACAACATGCTGAGGTTATTAGATAAAAATATCAAGCACAAACACTGAATATGTGATTTATAAAATGTTACGAGATTCAGCCAAAAACACGATCTTAACAAAAACACAACCTAAATAATCTAAACATTTTCTGATATTTTTTCTGTATCAAATATCACATAAAATAAGCACAATAACGAAGTTTCATGCATTAATAATAAAAAGCAGATTTTATATGATTTATCGAATATTCTGCTGAAATGAACATTTAATTATTTACCCTAGCAATTCAACTCCAATAATTGTGAAATTTACACAAGAAGTCAATATACATCACAGGAGCAACATAATAAAAATGAAAAAATTTTGGACAACTATGTGAATTATCACGAATTTTACAAGTTTCAGAAGACACATAATATTCAAAAATGCATACTTGCAAAATACAAGTCCAAATTACACAAGGCCAAAGCCATTGTGTTTAGGACAAAAAGATGTTCCATAATCCAAGAGTTGGCCACAAGTTTTGATCAGATCTTAAAGGTTCACTACTAAACCTTATAGATCCAATATTGAATATTAAAATAAATAACATAACAATTCATAATTTAATCAAATAGTTACTAAAACTCACATATACAACAAACAAGAGCACATAACAAGTTATAACATAGGAGTTTAGTAAAAAATACCAAACACATAAAGAGAGGTTGATGAACGGTTCAATCCGGGGCGAAGAAGTCATCCGCGTGATCATGCTCGGCATGGAGGCGGCTCGCACGTCGCGTGATGATGATTTTCGAGGGCTCGAGATGCGGAAGTCGATCAGAAGATGATTGGAGGTGCGAAGGTTCGCGGGGAGCAGCAGGCTCGGTGCTCGCGAGTCGTTTTCACCGGCAGTGTTGCGCGCGTTCGGTGTCCGGTGGCAGCGGGTGGCCGGGACGTCGAGGCTGGTGCTCGAGAAATTATTTCCGGTGAGAAAATGAGAGATAGAGAAAAGAGAAAATTCTGAAAAATTGCAAGAGGGAGTAGAGGGGAGAGGAGAGAAACCGAGAGAGAGAGGAGTGATGAGAGAATGGGAAGTGAAAGAGAAAGAATGGTCTTCCCTTCTTAATGTTTTCAAAATGTAACCTCCAAGGTATTGATCATGCTCTTTAAGAGGAGTTATCATGGAATTAAAATCAGATTTTTTTTGGGGTTATGGAGTGTACCAAATGAATTCAAAATTTAAACATTGAAACATACCATGCATGCAAGGGGTTAGGCGGGCCGGGCGGGCCCGGGGCGCGCAGGTTTCGGGCGTGGAACGTGCGGATTCGGAGGTGCGCGGGCGGGCTTTTGTCGTGAAAGCCGCACGGGCTGGGGAGAGGCCCCGTTGGTTACGTGCAATCGAATTAAAAAGGCCCGACTCAGCTCAACGATTGGTTCAAAAAATAATTAATTACTTCGGCTCGAAAAATAAATAAATACTCTAAGGAAAATACGAGCATATAATCACGTAAAAAAATTAAATATTCGAGCCCGAAATAATTAATTCGAATTAAATATAACGATAAAATATCTCAAATAAATCCGGAACAAATGGGGCGCTACAACCTACCTGCAACCTATCGCGTGATTAATCTGTTGCTACTAATCAGGTGGGTGTTGATAAACTTTACCATGTATGTTAATTTCTATAAATGCTTGGCTTGATAGTCAATGTATGGATGTGAACCGGTAGTCTACAGGCCTAACTCTAGCCTTTAGAGAGCTTAGTCCGTGTGACGGTACGTCTGCGGTTGCTCCCGTCTTTGTCGTATCGATGGCTCTCGTCTTTGTCAGGATTGACGACTTGTTTCCTATCTTTTTTCGAGAATGATAGGTTAGGTGTGATCACATGAGCGTGGCTCTATTTAGAAAGGGTAGACTAGTCGATTCGCTTACATGCTGCGATTATGATTTTAAGTCTTTATATTGATTATACTGCATGGTTCTCACGGTGAGCAAGTGTTCGCTCACCCCCACTATTATATCTCTTTACAGGTTGAGCTGGTGGCTGTGGCAAATAGGACGAGCGAGGAAGATTCATTATGTGCTAATGAATTGTTTTACTTGCTTCCGCTTTTATTTAGTATATATCTATAGTTAGTATGATTAATATTGTTTTTCTGGAAATTGAACCATGTTTGGTTTTTGGGATTTGAACTTGGGATTTGATTGTGTTATGACTATCGGATTATTTCATATGTTTGAATATCGATTGAAGTACCTTGAATGTTGACATGAGATAAATTATGGTCAGGATAGTTGTTCCCCGTTTGTTAAGTGTAACCTTTGTTTGTCCCATTTTTGTTGTGTTTTTCGTTGTCTTTTTGTCTTTTTTTTTTCCCCCAATATTGAGTCTTTTTGTTGGTATTATTCGTTTTTGTGGTTTATTGCGTGATTTGATCTATTTCGGTTTTTCTTGTATTTTCTGTGTGTTTTCTGATTTTTCTTTGTTTTTGGTGTGTAGGTTAGGAGCTTTGGACAAAGTTTCTTTTCCTTAAAAATTGGTTTCAAGAGCATAATTGAATAGAGGAGCTCGTTAGAAACGCACAGGAAAAAGCAGAATCGAATTCCGATACCAGACGAGCCCGAACGAGCCCAAACCGTGAAGTCGTGCAAAGCTGCCAGGGCCTTAGCGCCGCTAAGGCCATTGTGGTTAGCGGGGTTTTGGCAGCTAAGCGGGACAGAGGAAACCAGCTAAGAAGGCTTAGCGCCGCTAACCCCTTAGCGGCGTTAAGGCCTGTTTTTCAACTGACGCGTTTTTCTCGCGATTTTGAATTGGGGACGTATTTGTTCGAGCTTAGGGCATAATTTCTGGATTCCAGACCTGATATTTTCGTTTTTTTACCTTTAGAACCCATCTTTCTCTTAATCTTTCATCTTAGATAGGATTTGGAGAATAAAAACTCCCTTTTATCTCTCGGATTTGGATTTCACGTTGTTCTCTCGACATTGAATTTCGTATTAATCGTAAGTTCTCTTTTTATTTTCATTGATGAATGTTATGGCTTTCTTTGATGAGAATAAGATGGTTGAGTTTATGATGAGTAGCTAAATCTTTATGCTAGGGATAGGGGATTGATGTTTTGATTTCGTTTGTGATTGTGGGTATTTGTTGATTGTTCGTCCTATGCGAGTTAGTCTTCATTTAGGGTTTCTCAATTGTGAGGCTTGAGTATTAAGAATTGTTGAAGGGTGACACTTCAACTTACAATTGTTTTAATTGAATTTGATTTATTCGTGCTTGATATTGGTAATTCTATTGATTAGTCGGTTAACTACCCTCTAGTCTTCTTTAATCGATTCTTAGAACCGAAAGGAGAGGAATTGGTCGAAATAGGCTCGCATAAGCTAGGATTGTTCGTAATTATATTGCCTAGGAGTTAAATGACTTGGTAATTTGTCGTTCTAGTTTGTTCTCTTGTTACGAAGAGTTATTGAGAATGAGTACTTGAACATGTATGTTATTCAAATCACTTAACTGAACAATCACTTGCCTACTGATTGCAATTCGAACCAAATGGATATCCCCGACTCCCTAGCCTCTCAAATCCTACTTGTTCTTCGTTGTTGCTTTGATATTTCTATTTGCTTTATTTGAATTTTCGCAGTAGTTGATAATTAAACCAAACCAATCTTTGGATTTAGAATGTTTAGGAATTTTATTTCTGTCATTTGTGCTTGAATAAACGTACAGAATATTCCGG
Source organism: Striga hermonthica (assembly GCA_902706635.1). Taxonomy (NCBI): domain Eukaryota; kingdom Viridiplantae; phylum Streptophyta; class Magnoliopsida; order Lamiales; family Orobanchaceae; genus Striga; species Striga hermonthica. The sequence goes on along the minus strand of CACSLK010030189.1, from coordinate 50,553 downwards.
CTAACCTTCCTTGCGATACGACCCGGGGAACGAATCTTTTGATTCTACTCCGGTAAAAATATTTACAACAAATTGGCGTCGTTGTCGGGGAAGGTTCAGGACTTATTTTGTGCGCTTATTCATTTTTATTTTCTGTGTTTCTCTTGTTTTCTTTTTATTTGTTTTTGTAACACCCCGCTATTTACTGAAATCAGAGTACGCTTTTTCGCAAATTTTCTAATTAAATAAATAAAATATTTATTTTTGCGAAAACTGATTCAGAGTGTTACCGTGAAAATCTGACTTTTCTGAAAACCGTTAATTTTAAACTGACAATAAAAATGGTTCTATAATGTATTAACCGTTCAATTTCGGATCAAAAGCTGATTTTAAGTACTGAAAACTATAGCGGAATAGTAGTGTAGCCAAAACATAACATATACATCAAAACAAATATCCTGAACAGCTCATCAGCTCACTCTTCGTCCCCGACTCTGTGACCTTAAAAACATGAAATATGTGGGGGCGTGAGCTCCAAAACACTGTGCTCCGCAGAAACTGATACTAAAGTAAAACAGTGAATATAATAACAATATCATGATCCTGGCATATATAAC
>CACSLK010030189.1:10210-37481 GCA_902706635.1 Striga hermonthica | reverse complement strand
AATGCCAACTCTCCTCGAGGAGTCCAGTTCACCCAACTCCAACGTCCATGCTTATAAAAAGAAGTGTGAGGAGCAGCTCCATGAGCTTGAGAGGAAAGACGACGACCTCGCGGCAGCCAATTCTTTGGTCGCGAAGCTGAAAGCCGACAAGGCTGCCGCCCTCTCCAAAGTCGACCGGCTGCGGGCCAACCTTGCTAAGGCCACTGAGGATAACGTAGCTGAGAGGGAGATAGAAACGGAGGAGGGATGTAAGTCCTTCCTCAAGTCACTGATGGGCTCCGTCTTCCTCGACGCCTATCGGAAGGAGGTTGTCGGGGCATTCTGCAATTCCCCTGACTTCCTCGAGAAACGGTGCCCCGCGACCCTCCAGTATTTCCACTTCACGTTTGACGCGTGGGAGTCGGCCGCGAAGGCCACTGTCCTGGAGGGAAAGGTTGACCATCAAGCACTGAAGGAGTCCTTCCCTCTTCTGGACGACTATCAAGGTGACACGTCGCTTCCCAACGATTATCCTTGGTGGACGGGTCTTGAGGATCGGGCGATCCAGAAGACCAAGGGCACCCAGCTCGAGGTTCCTCCCACCCCTCTGGCCGGCCCGATCAACTTAGTCGAGCCGAGTGGGGCATGTGACAAGGAAGAAGAGGAAGAGGCCGACGGGGACAGGGAGGTCAAAGAGCCGGGAGCAGGGCCAACGGTCGAGGGAGCGGATGACGGGATTGAGCCGTTGGGTGATGAGTGAGATGCGAGGACCGAGCCTGTGGCTAATGAAGGCGGGGATGCTGAGCTTGCTGAAAAATCAACTACTGATTCTCAGAAGAACTAGATGCGAAGAAGATTTTTGCTTGTTTTTGCTTTTGTTTGTTGGCTGTCGTTTTTTTCTTTTCATTGCCGTACTCAACCCATTTTCTGAAGTTGTAAGGGTTGAGACGGTTGCGGATGTAATGAACTTGTTTACCTAATATATTTCAACCCTTTTTCGATGTTTGCTTATGTTTTTAGTTGTGCTGTATTTTTCAAGTTTTTCAACTCGTCATATGTGTCTTCTCCCAACCCGGCTTGCGAGCTGGTCGAAAACGAGCAACACTTTTAGCAGCTTCGCAGCTAGTAAACTGAAGTTTTTCAACTCGTCTTCTCCCAACCCGGCTTGCGAGCTGGTCGAAGATGAGCAACACTTTTAGCAGCTTCGCAGCTGGTAGACTGAAGTTTTTCAACTCGTCTTCTCCCAACCCGGCTAGCGAGCTGGTCGAAGACGAGCAACACTTTTAGCAGCTTCGCAGCTGGTAAACTGAAGTTTTTCGACTCGTCTTCTCCCAACCCGGCTTGCGAGCTGGTCGAAGACGAGCAACACTTTTAGCAGCTTCGTAGCTGATCATCTAGAATGTTTAAGGATATAATCGTTAGTATTTGTTTTAAGTCAAATTTCATAGTCGTAAGTTTCGTGGCTTAGTCGAGATTCCACTCGAGATACAACTTTGTAGTTATTCAAGTCGATTTCGTAGTCGTAAGCTTCATAGCTTAGTCGAGATTCCACTCGAGATACAACTTCGTAGTTGTTTAGATCGACTTCGTAGTCGTAAGCTTCGTAGCTTAGTCGAGATTCCACTCGAAATACAACTTCGTAGTTGTTTAGACCGACTTCGTAGTCGTAAGCTTCGTAGCTTAGTCGAGATTCCACTCGAAATACAACTTCGTAGTTGTTCAGATCGACTTCGTAGTCGTAAGCTGCGTAGCTTAGTCGAGATTCCACTCGAGATACAACTTCGTAGTTCTTCAGATCGACTTCGTAGTCGCTGGAGTTGGTCGGCTTTATAGCCGTTTTGAAAATTTGATTTTTCAAGTAATCATAATGGGATCGACATACAAATGTAAAAGACACAATTGAAGCATAGACTTGGAAATTCATTGTATTATTGATTTTGATTAAGCATTGTTCAGTACAAAAGATTTTAAAACATTGTCTTATGCATAAAAGCACTTGAGATGGATCACATGCCAAGATCGTGGTAGCTGTCGTCCTTCGCCGTCCTCGAGTTCATACGCATCTCTCTCGAGCACCCTTGTGATGGTGTAGGGTCCTTCCCAGTTGGCTTCGAGTTTTCTGACATGTTTGAGAGCATCTGCTCCTTTTAGGACGAGATCGCCCACCTAAAATCATCTGGTTCGGACTTTTTTGTCGAAGACGGTACGCATTTTTTGCTTATACTCCATGGATCGCACCCAAGCTTCCTCTCGTCCTTCCTCTATCATGTCGAGGGCTTTCTCAATCATTTCCTCGTTATTCTTCTCCCCATAAAATGTCGACCTATGAGAATCCAAGCCGACATCGATAGGCAAGAGTGTGTCCATTCAGTAAACCATGTGAAATGGTGACTGGCCTATTGAACTTCTTGGAGTCGTCCTATAAGCCCACAGGACTAATGTCAACTTATCGACCCAAGCACCTGATGCCATCTTCAACCTCTTCTTCAGCCCTTGGAGAATGGTTCGATTAGTCACCTCGACTTGGCCACTAGCCTGGGGGTGTGCGACCGAGGCAAATCTTTGCTTTATTCTCATGTCGAGGCACCATGCTTGAATTCGCTTCCCCTGGAACTGAGTCCCATCATCAGAAATTAGCACTTTCGGAACTCCAAATCGATAGCAGATGTTGTTAAACAGGAATTGAATCATTTTCTCTTCTGTGATTTTCGCCAATAGTTCTGCTTCGACCCACTTGCTAAAATAGTCGACAGCGACCACTAAGAACTTCCTCTGTCCTGTTCCCATCGGCAATGGGCCTACCAAGTCGAATCCCTATTGCACGAAGGGGACTGGGGTGTTGATGGTCGTCATGTATTCGGCGGGGATATGAGTGATTGCCCATGACGTTGACATTTCTCGCACTTCTGGACCAGTTGTTCCGCCATTGCTCGCATTTTGGGCCAATAATATCCTGCTCGTAGGGCTTTGCCTGCCAAAGCTCGTGATCCTATATGTGCTCCACAACATTCTTCAAGTATTTCTTTCAAGACATGAGTTCCTTCGTCTTCAGAAACGCATCGCAAGTGGGGCCCAACCAAAGATTTTTTGAACATGACGCCATCGACTTCGAAATATTTGTTTAGATATCGAGCAACCCTTTCTTCCTCCTGCTTATCTCCCATAGGTACTCGATCATGTAGGAGTTCGTGAATCGACTTCCTCCGATCGTCCTTTTCCTCGACTTCCATTGTCTCGCCCAACACGCTTCCTTCCAAATGCATAGTGGTGATAGAACTCCCCATCTTTTCATCATTCGAGCTCAAAGTTTTCTAGGCCTTGAACAAGGCTTTGGATTTCCTCTACATATTTCATCATCCGATCTTCCTTAATCTCGCAACTTCTCAATACTTTTCCAACAACCAGTTGTGAGTTGGAATGTGCCATAATTTCTGTCGCTCCACCACCGATTGCGAGTTGGATTCCTTTGATTAGCATCTCGTATTCTGCTTCGTTATTTGAGGCCTTAAATCCCATTCTAATGGCAAAGTCGAGTTGTTCGCCCTCGGGTGACACGAGGACGACTCCAAGACCAGACACTTTAGCTGCCGAGGACCCGTCGACGTGCATGACCCATTTCTTTTCTTCTCCCTTGGTGCCATCTTGGATAAAATCTACCAAGGCTTGGGCCTTTATGGCTCGTCTTGGCTCGTACTTGATGGAGTATTCGCTCAACTCCATTGCCCACTTTACGAGCTGACCTGATACCGTAGGTCGACCCAGTGTTTCTCCCAGCTGGAAATTTGTCCTCACCACTACCACATGATTCAAAAAATATGGCCTTAATTTTCTAGCCGTTATCACCAGTGTCGAGGCTCTTTCTCGACCTCAGAGTATCTCGTCTACGTGCCCTGGAGAACTCGACTGGTGTAGTAAATTGGCTGTTGGACACCTCCTTCCTCTCGCAATAACACTGAACTTAACGACACCGAACTCACAGATATATATAGCACTAACTCGTCATTGGGCTCATGTTTTGTCAACAAAGGTAGCTCGCCCAAGAACTCTTTCAATTTCTCGAAGGCCATTTGTGCCTCGTCACTCCACAAGAAGGTCGACTTCTTTTTGAGCAATTTGAAGAATGGGAAGCTTTTCTCTGCGGCGCGAGCAATGAACCTGCTTAGTCCCGTAATCCTTCCCATCAAGACTTGCACCTCTCTTATATTTCTTGGTGGGGCCATGTCGAGTATGGCTTTCACCTTTTCCCTGTTTACTTCAATTCATCGCTCTGTGATGATATATCCCAAAAAATGACCTGCCTTTACTCCAAAGGCACACTGGCTTGGGTTCAGCTTCATCCCAAACGCCCTAAGGGTTTTAAATGTTTCCCTTAAGTTGTCTGGGTGTGAAATTGAGGACTTACTCTTTACCAAGATATCGTCCACATATACTTCAATATTTCGTCCGTTCTGAGATTTGAACATACGATCCATCAATCTTTGTTCGGTTGCTCCTGCATTCTTAAGTCCGAAGGGCATGACGACATAGCAATACTTCCCTTTGCTCGTCACAAAACTCACCTTACTCTGATCCTCAAGGGCCAACGGAATCTGATGATATCCCTGAGATGCATCAATCATACTTAGCAATTCACAACCAGCCATGGAGTCAACTAGCTGATCGATTCGTGGTAAGGGATAGTGATCTTTGGGGCACGCCAAGTTCAAGTCACGAAAATCGATGCACATGCACCATTTGTCTAGTGCCTTCTTTACCATCACCGTGTTGGATATCCACTCGGGGAATTGGATTTCTGGTCACGCAGCTCGCCTTCCAGATCTTTCCCGACCTTAGTGGTCTGTTCCTTCGTTTCTCCCATTTGTATTTCCATTAACTCCCCGTGTGGTTCAAGATCGCTACTCCTTGGCCTCTTCTCGCTCGGCATTGGCTTCTTCCCTTCTTTAACTTCGGCCCGTTGGTTGGTTTTCACAGCGATTTGATAACAAGTCCTCCACAGCTTTTTATCTCCTCGAGCTTCTCCCACTCGATCTCCAACTGGGAATTTCAACTTCATGTGGTAAGTTGACACCACAGCCTGAAATGCATTAAGCACTGGCCTTCCCAAGATCACATTGTAGGCAGACTCGACATCGACTACAACGAATCTTATCATCTTTATTTTTCGTAAGTCGCCTTCCCCTAGGACGATAACGAGCATAGTCTCCCCTAGGGGCGCGACCTTTGAACCATTGAAACCGAATAGCGAGGTATGGAGGGGTGTGAGTTGTATGTCGAGCTCCATCCTCTTGAGACAATCATTGAAGTTCACATTCACTGAACAACCAGTGTCAACAAACACTCTTTGCACTTCATATCCTGATACTTGGGCGGTTATCATTTATGCATCATTGTGAGGTCTCTCGACCTCTCCCACATCTGCTGGCCCAAAGTTCATTAATGGGCCATTCTCGTCGACTTGTTGTACCTCGACTTTTCCATGGCGCCCTCGAGCATACGCCTTCCTTGCTCGATTCGAATCCCCATCAGTCGATCCACCAAATATCATATGTATGACTCTCCTTTTCTGAGGAAGCTCCTCCTTCTCAGGTGTTCTCGCCCTCTTGCGAGGGCTCCTGCTCCTTTCTCTCCTCCTGCTCGACTTCTCTCGATCCTTGTATATGAATTCCTTCAAGTGTCCTGCTTTAATCAGTCTCTCGATCTCGTCCTTGAGATGCCTACAGTCGTCAGTATTGTCCCCATAATCCTTATGAAATCGGCAGTATAGATTGCGTTTTGGTCTCGTTGGTCCATCCTTCCTCGTCTTGGGCCATCTGACGACACTGTCATGAATTTCCCTTTCCATCACCTCCAGAATTCGCGCTTGGGGGGCCGACAAAGGGGTGTATTGAGTTGGCCTCCAACCCCTAGATCGCCCTTCTCTTTCTACTCGTGGGGACCCCTTTCTTTCCCCGGTCGAGGAACTCTTCCATTCCCTCCTCTCATCCCGAGAGTCAGCTTTACTTGTTTTAACCGTTTGCAAAAAGTCAGCTTCCGCTTTCTCGACATTCATGTACTTCGCACATCTTCCCAGTACCTCATCGAGCGTTCTACCTGGGCGCTTTGCCAAAGAATTCCTGCATAAGCCCAGTAGCAACCCTCAAGTCAAACCTCCCGCCTTTATCTCCTCCGACGCCCTGGGCACATCGACGCACGCCCGCGTGTATCTCGCCACATAGTCTCCCAGTGACTCGCCTTCTTTCTGTTGTATGCCCATCAAGGTCAGATATGATTTCTCATGCGGTTTTACACTTGCAAATTGATTGAGAAAGCTCGAGCTGAATCCATCAAAGTCCTTGATGGCTCCCGATGGTAATTGATGAAACCAATCTTGCACTGATCCCCGCAAGGTCGTCAGGAAAGCTCGACATTGCACTGGGTCATTATAACGATGCAGAACTGCCATATTCTCGAAACTCTTCATATGTTGAGATATATCGGTCGACCCATCATAACTTATGTTTAGATCGCGAAAACCTTGCGGCAGGTCGGCATCCAAAATGTGTTGCAAAAACTGATGTCCCCTTGAGCCTCCAATTTTTCTTCCCTCGACTCGGGCCTGCAAATCGCGAACTTGGGCCAGCAACTGCTCCAGTGTCTCGTCTCTCGCTTGCGGGTTGGCGGTCCTGATGGAAGATGCTTCTTCTTCCGCCCTCCTGATCTGCCTCTCATTGACTGGGCCTGTTGCTCGCGATCATGGGGTGGTAGCTCGATCCTGTGCTGCTCGACCCTAGGTTGCTCGACCCTGGGTATCTCGACCTGCACTTGCTCAACCAGCGCCTACTTGATTTTGGCCGCCACCGCCTCTGCGATCGTTCTCTGCATCTCACTCCTCATCATGGTCATCGTTTGCTCCTCAACCTGGGGTGATGGTCTTGCCCCTTGTTCTAACATCCTAGGCTGCTTTCCAAGCTCAAAGTCATTTCGGTCGACTCATGCCTGTCGATTCCTGTGTCTGCGGCCTTCGTTTGGCTAGATCCTCTTTTTGTTAGCCCTGGAATCTTTACCCTAGGTGGTGTGGGTGTTTCTTCCTCCATACGCGCTCCCGACGGCGCATGCCCTCCAAACAGTGGAAAATCGAGCACTTGGAGTGGTGGTCTAGGGCCAGGAATCAACGGCGGCCGTTCGTCTGTCCATGCTGCCTGAAGTCCTCGTTTAGATTTCTCGAGAGTCCCTCCTTCTCCGCCATGTCAAACAGATCGGAACTAGGTGCAAAACTCTTACTTCCTTCAAGAACTTCCCACGGACAGTGCCAATTTTATGGGTCTTCTCCTAGATCTGGAGTGAACTGGTGGAAACAAGCTCTGATCTATTCGAATTAGCTCCAAATCGTCCTTGAACCGCTGCAAATGTAACACCCCGCTTTTCCTTAAATATCAGAGCGCATTTTTCGCAAAACTTTTCTTAATAATACATATTTATTTGCGAAATCCTTTTCGGGATGCTACTAAAAACCATTCACTGCTTAAGAAATCCGTTACCATTATTTAAATTTAACCTTGAAGAATAAACGGATTAACTTAGATCAACTTGCATGTAACACTTTATAAAAATCTGTCTGATAAATCAGTTTAAAAATAAAACTGACATGCTAGTTGAAATATCGTAAAGTGACAGCGGAAGTCATACGTGGCAAAACATAGCTGTACAATAATGTACAATGGCTGCTAGCCATATCTCTGACCACGATCCACAAACCAGCTCACTCCTCTAGTCCGACGCTGTAATCTGAAAAACATGATAAAACTGGGGAATGAGCACTAAGGCACTGTGCTCCGTGGAAACCCATACTAATGCAAAACATTGTAAATAATAACAATATCATGAACTAAGCATATATGTCTGAACTGAACTGATACCGGTCTGAACTCGCGACCGAAGTCACGTACTCGCGACCGAAGTCACGTAACTGATAACTGATCTCGTGACCGAAGCCACGTAGTGACCGAAGTCACATCTGAACATCTGCCGGCGAACCGGACACCATGTGCACACTCTAGTGGGCAGACTAGGGCCACTAGAACCCAGAACGGACCGGCGGCCATTCCGAGCGGATACTGAAAATACATACCTCGTACATGGTAGAGCAATTATAAACAATGTAGTACTTAGTCTGAGTCCCCACCTGAACTGCTGGTTTGAAAATGTAAGTGCTGATCATCTGGATCCTGATCAAACTGAAAATAATATAAACAATTACCAATTGCTATGCTCAGACTGATAAAATAACTGATTAACATGTTAAGATGCTCTACTAGACTTAAACATGATATCCGAACTTAATCTGGTATAACCGGAACTGACTAAACTCGGAACTGAACTGACATGAATTTACTGAACTGGACTGGCCCCAAAAATTTAACTGAAAATGGGACTGAAATCATGAATCGGAATACTAAATATTAAAATGTACGCTGAACCGCTCTGAACCGATCAGCTTCCGGTCTGGCTAAACCGCTGGCCTGCTGGGGCCGGGCGGTCGGCCGCTGACTCGGCCAACCGACCTGCTGAGGCCGCGGGCTCGAGCCGTTGACACGGACTGTGCGCGGGCACGGACTGGTATGACCTGGCGCTCTAGTGCGCTGGCATGGACTGGACATGATTGGCATGTGACTGGACATAGCGGACATGACGCTAGCTGCTGCCGAGCGCTACGGGCGCTGGCACTTGCATGACTAGCGCGGCAGGGCACTGGCGTGCGTATCGCGCGCACTAGCAGGCCCTTGCGTATTGGCGTTGTTTCAGCACCCTGGCGCACACTACGACACTGACTGATTGATGACTGTTGTGCACAAGGTCATGCGCAACGCCTGACTGGGCATGCACACATATTACCCGTGCCTCTGTTGACTGCCGGTGTGCTATAACCGCTATGTGCGGGTAGCAAGGTTACGACCGGCTCTCGTCGGTTGTCCGACGACTTCATCCGACAACATGAACATGAATTAACATGATATAGCCTAACATGATCAAATATATTGAATATACTCATGAACTTTACTTAACATGATCACTAAGATGTACACGGTCGTGGCTTGCGTTAGATGCGTAGCTTACGGTGTTGGCCAATACCTCGATTAATCGACTATTTCTCTCGACAACCCTTATATAACTGAACATGAATTGACATATATTGACCAAAATAACATGAATTGTTCGGGAGTTGTCGGATAAAAATAGACATCACTCGTTCATGGCTTAACACGGTCTAAGCGAGCATAACCTGGACTTATTTCATGAATTATCGGACATGATTCGAACAAAATACTTCCTAACATGATCATATTAACAAAGAGAGGTGATGGCGACGATGTTACCTCCTTGAACACTCGCTGATCGCTCTAAGTGCTCGGAACCACCTGAACCTCCGCGCGTGTGCTAAGCTATGCTCTCGGCGTGCGGTGCTCTAAGCCTTCTCGTGTGTGTGATAAGGAAAATAGCTTAATCTCTCTTAACTCTCGATTGGTGTATAGCTTAGGTGTAAGCTCTATTATTTTTTTTTTTTCCAACCTTTCGTAAGAAAATAAGAGAATGAACCAAGATGAAATTGGATGGAATATTGAGATAATTTGGCTACTTCACTATGGCTCTCGGCAGTGCTAAGGAGAAAATGGTTATGCAAGTCAAAATAAGTCTCCACCCATTCTCTCTACTAATGCCGTGCATGATTACTAATTTAGGAAAGCATGAGGTGTTAAAAGAGAGGGACACTTGTCTTTAAGAGAACTAATGGTGGCAAAAATAATGCCTAAGCAAGTAGCTAGGTGTCGCTACAATATTAATTGTTCCAAAATAAAGACTTGCTTTATAATAATGGCTTTAGAACAAATTGATCTTACTTAGCAATATAATAAACTTGGCAATTTCCTTACGTGCGCATGCACATGAATGAACTTAATGCTAAGAAATTTATTTCCTTGATGCTACGAAAATTCCCCCCCATATACTTGAACTTATATGTATTTATTTACTTAGAAAACTTCCATGCATAAGTACGAATTAGGCTAGGGTTTGACATAACCTAACCGAACATGAACCTGATATTCGAAAGTTAATTCGAATATTCTTGACTTAGACGATTAATCCGAACATTAATATTTCGAATAGTTCGTCAATTTGCTTATTAATTCCAGACTCATTAACTAAGTAAATGAATCGGAATTAAAATCTGAAAACTTATTCGGTTATCAACCGAATAACATATCGACTAATAGTCGAACTTAAAATCTGATTAACTGAATTGCTTGAACTTGAACATGAACCTAATAATTTATTAACAAAGGCTAGCTTAAAACTAAAAGCTAGTATTTTCCTTTATTAATAAAACTCGGGGTGTTACAGCAAACACCTGCAAGAACTCAACACCAAAAGTGTTTCCGGTGAAGAGCCTCCGACGCTCAAGTCAGTGAAAGTGGTGAAGATGAGCTCTGCTGAGTAGGAGCAGCAGCTAGAAAATAAGTAGAGAATGAAAAGTTAGGGTTTGAAGTTACCTCAGCTCCTTTATATAGGAGTGGAAACACTTACTTGGAGTACCTAAAATGCCCTGGCCGACTTACATGAAGTATCCAAAATACCCCGGTCAGTTCGTATTCTGCGCACTCCTGAGTCAGCATGGAGATTCCTTCTTATCCTATGTGAGCTCGGTCTCATTTGGAGATCTTCTCTATGTTGTATCCAAGTGTAGCAAGTCTTCGGAGGTCTCATAAGTCGACTTTGGATACCGTTATGTCGACCTAAAGTCATATGTGTATTGAGGGTATTCTGTTACGCCCACTCGTCGTTTATGAAAGAAGTCGACTTATCACAAGTTGACTTGGGAAAATCGTCTCGGGGTCGTTGTTGAATTAATGGCGATCCTCGGATGGTCGATGGGCCAAGTCGACTTCAGAGATGTCGACTTAATGATGTCGTTAACAATATTTATTTAGTCGAGTAACTATCATTTGAATCGGACTATGATAGTAGGGCTATTTCACACTGAAATGTCATCAAAGAAAAATAGAGTGAATTTCCTAAGATAATCACTGAAGACTTTGTTCATAAGTGACTGGAAGGTGGCAGGTGCATTGCACAAGCCAAATGGCATAGCCTTGAATTCATTCTGCCCCTGATGAGTGTTAAAAGCAGTGAGAAAACTTTGTTCTGCTGTCATCAGGATCTGAAAACATCCTGATCTGAGATGAATTTTACAAAAGAATTGGGATCGATATAGTTCATCCAATAACTCCTCAATTACTAGTATAGCAAACTCATGCTTGATTGTCATGCCATTTAAATATATGTAGTCTACACAAAGTGTCCATGCATTATCTTTCTTTTTCACTAAAAGCACTGGAGAGGTAAAAGGACTTTGGTTAGGCTGAATAAGACCAGAGTTCAACAATTCATTAATAATTTTCTTTATTTCTGCCTTTTGATCATAAGAAACTCTGTAGGGAAATTGTTGCTTGGGAATACTTCCCGTTTTCAGATGAATTTGATGTTCAATTTCCCTACTAGGTTAAGGTTTTTGCTTCTTCAAACACAACACCAAACCTTTGCAATTCCTCCACCTGATTGACCAATGGGGTGTGAACCATCTTATAATTTTATTTTTTTTTTGTTTATAACCATCTTATAATGGGATGGCCTTGATATAAATTGGCACTCAGCAATGATGTCATAGCCTGTATTTTGATCCTTTTTCCATCTACAGTGACAGTAGATGTCATCTTCTCATAATCAAGTTTTATTCCGGTGCATGATTTGAGTCACTCACCCCCAAGTAATAAGGTTACAACTTTTATTTTTTCGCACTCTGAGTGGATAGGTAAAGGTGGTGTTCTGCATTTCCCAGGTGAACGACACTGCCTTGCAGTGATTGATTAGTCTCAGACCATTAGCAAGCTTGAATAGAAGTGGCTTAGCTTTCTCAAGATGACACCCAATTTTTCAGCAATAGCTTCTTGGATGAAGCTTAGTGTGCTACCTGAGTCTATCAAGATGTGCAACCTGTCAGGACCACACTGTCCAAGCAGTCTCATAGTTGTTAAACCATCTTTCCTTGATATTGCATTTAAAGACATTTGAATTTCCTCAATGTCTAGTCCTTCACCATCAGTCATGTGGGCGTGAATGTAGGATGATTCCTCATCTTCTATCATAATCATGTATGTTATTCTGTTTTTGCATCTGTGACCATATGTGAGTTGCTCATCACAATTATCACATAGTCCCTTCTCTCTCTGGGCTACCATCTCGGCTGAGGTTAACATCTTTGTTGGTGGTTTTTAGGATGGCTTAGTTGGATTTTGGTTGGAAGGCTTCTGGTTTACTTTGGGGGGTTTTTTGCTATTGAGAAAGACCTTGTGGGCGTCCTCAACTTCTTCGTGATGGCCTCCAAGGTAAGAATTTGTTTCCTGCCCAACTCAATAGTTTGATGCAGGGTGTTGGGTTCAAACATTTATAGGAAAGCTTGTAGGTCCTCACCCAACCCACTAATAAAACTTGCAACAAAATATTCCTCAGAATAGTTGTTCATCAATTGCATACATGCTCTTAATTCTTCAAACTTTTCAACATAATCCTCATAAGATCCTGTTTGCTTTGATTTGTTGAGTTCAGCAATCACTTGGTTTCTTTAATTCCTCAGATCTAGTTGAAATGATATCAATAATTTGCTTCCAGGATAACTAAGTTTGCTCTGGATTGAAATTTTGATACCGTATGGCTACCTTTCCTTCGAAATGCATGGCAGCCAGTGAAACTCTTTGCATATCATGAATTTAAGGCACCAATTTAAAGTAACCATTACACTTTAGTATCTAGGTTCTAGGGTTATCCCATCAAACCTTGGGAAATCAAACTTAGAAGTATGTTGTGGCAAGTGCATACCCTGTTGTTCATTTGTGATTTTACCTCTGAAATTTTGTGGAGCTTTTTGTTGGTGAATTTCTCTTGAGTCTTCATCTACATCTCCCTTTTTGCTTTTTCCATGTTTAATACTGTAACTGTATAGAGGCTATGGTGTTTGTCAGATGCTCGTATTTTCCATTTAATCCTGAGAATCGATAATTGATACCAGCTATTTGTTCCTGCAACTTAATTTCAGCAGCTTCCCTTTTCAGAGCTTCTGCTTGTAGTAATTGATTCGATTTCTTTTGGGTCTCCCGCAAATCCTTCATTCTGGTTAATTCAGCCATGGCCAAGGATGGAAGGCTCTGAATACCAAGATGTAATGTTCTTGTGGATTTTCTGAATTGATGGAATGTAATTTGTTTTTTTGGATTTTTTAATAAGGATTTTAAATGAAAAAAGATAAGATCCGAGCTAACGATTTATGCATAACTAGAGAAAGATGCGAGAGAGAGAGAGAGAGAGAGAGAGAGAGAGAGAGAGAGAGAGATAGAAGTATAGGAGAGAGAATTAGGAGCGAGAAGGAATAGTTTGGATGTAACAAATTCTGCCATATTTCCCCATGCTTTTCACCTTAAATAACACATGCACAAGTCTATGATGCCACATAGGTGCGACACTCACTAGCTGGGCAAAAACATAAAAAAACCCATGACATCAAAAATAAAATAACTACCAAAATGAAGTGGGCCGACTAACACAAAAGCCCATATTTTGAATAGTATTAGTTATTTGTCTTCACTTTGTCTGGCCCAATTATTTCTGCATTTGCTCAACTTCGGTCTTGATATGCACTCACCTCCTTCACTTTCCATTTGCCCTAATTCGATCATATGTCCATTAGCTTGAGAAACTCCGGTCACGACATGTATTGTTCATATGATTGTGTTATTTGCAGGAAAACCAAATTTTTGTGCTGGTTAGGTCTGTGACCGATGACATTCGGGTTGATGAGGTCCCTGCTATGAAGGTTACTGCCATCATATTCACTAAGACAGCTAGGGCTAGAATTGTGAAGGCAGGAGGAGAATGTTTGAATTTTGACCTGCTTGCTCTCAGGGCTCCTTTTGGACATAACACGGTGCTATTGAGAGGTCCGTGTAACGCCCACAAAGCACTCTGGGCTAGCTCTCGGCAAGGACGACGTGATTCCAAGGGCCATGGGTGGTGGTGCATACGAGCTATGGGATTTCAGTTTTTTTTTTACATAGTTAGATAAAGTTCAGGGACCTATTTGCAATTTTAGAAATTTTAGTGTTTTTAAATTTAGACTATGGGTCAAATATGTAATTTGTAAAAATTATATATTAAAAATGTTGTGTCTTACTATATTTTAATACATATATTTATTAGGCTTTTTCAAGAAAAAAGAAAAATAATAATAATGTAAAACACTAAATAAACATATTAACACATTTAATATAATTTTATAATATACTCCCTCTATTTTCTTATAGATGTCGTTCTACCTTTATTGATATTTAGTTAAATAGATGACGTTTTAGGTTTTTTAATCTCATTTTTCCTTTTTTGTCCCCATCTGTCTCTCCATATCCCCGTCTCTCCATATCTCATCAGCATCCTTTTCAAGAACATCATCTCTATTCTCATGGCTATAATAATTTTTCTCCTCACTTTATATATCTTTATATTTTCCAATCTATCTTCCACAATTTGTGTGCGCCTCTTTTAATCAAAATTTTTCTAATTATTTGATTTCGATTCCATTGTTCTCCTCTTTATTTTTTCATCTTACGATTTATGGATTCAAAAGGTTACGATTCTTCAAAATTGAATCCAGAAATTGACTTTGCTAAATTTGTTCAATCTGACTAACTTATTATGGATGAATTACTTCAACTATTGGAAAAGACAAAGACAACTTTAGATAATGCCCATTCAATTGCTTTGCAAATTAGTGTTTCGACAGAGTCATTTAAAATGTACTTGTCTGATTCGGACGTTGAAGATGATGGTAAAAGCGCCAGAATGGTTGAGGAGAAGCTTGTTAATTGTGAAACAATTTCTCAACCCAATGATGAAGTTGTGAACGAGATGTTGAAGATTTTTGTGCCCAGTCTATTTTTCGAAAAGCTCTCGGCTAACGTGGAAGATTTGCTTTGAGCAAAGGGTCTTGTTCGTCTATGTTTTTTGCTCGAGTAATCTATTTTTAATGTGACAACACCTTTTGTTTAAGGACTTATATAAAAAAGTTGAAGGTTGAAGATTATGATTATTCGAATATCAACCATCGGTTGTCCCAGATGTTATTTTGACCATTCTGGACAGGACTTGTGATGTTATTTTACCTTTTTTTTTTGGAAATCTTTTTTGCTTCTGGATATGTATTGGCAATGAAAACTGCACAATTCATCATATCACAATTCAGAGTGTGTGGTATGTTTGTTGTTACACATTTTGGGTTGTTCTGAGTACCATCAGTATGAAAGAATTGCATTGTGAAAGAAGAGTTATTGCTCTCTGTCTGTACTGTACCCTCTCGTGTTCGAACTATTGTATCAACGAAAAATCTAAAATCTGTTGCTCTGTGAGGGTATGAATGGCTATAAAACATTTTCTGATATGAGATGGTCGGTTTTTTCCGTCAAGAATTCAGCGGGTCTGCCATTTTTTCCAGCTAGAAGCAAGTTTTGTCGGTTTTCTTATTCCGACCAACAGGGTCCGGTGATATTGATGCAGCGACAGTCGTACTAGCCAACGCCGAAGAAGATGTGCAACATGTTCTTGTCAGTCGCGAGCTTGCCGACCGCCGGGAAGAGAAAAATGGCAGCAAAGAATTTTTCTTCATTTTTTCACTATATTCTAGCCTGATTTTCATGTCCCGACTTCGGGTGCCCTGTCGGCCCTCGATAAGCTAGTCAAGAATTAGCGAGAGTGCTTTCGAGAAAGCACGAAAAGAGGAGAAGTCGTTTGTGGCGTTTATTTATTATTTCGAGGCCCCGAGGATTGATATTGAGAAGCTCGAGTTCGAGGGTGCATATTATTAAAATAAATGAAAAAGCCGTTTACGTGGGTCCCGCAAGATTGCATGTGACCTCTGTTTACCGAGAATTGAGTTGGGACGTGTAGATCATTCAAGCACGATGTCATGCGGGACATTTATCGAGTATTTCGGAGTTCCGAGCATTTATTTGGAGAAGCTCGAGTTCGAAGGTGCATATTAGTAAAATAAATAAAAAAGCCGTTTACGTGGGTCCCGTAAGATCGCGTGTGACTTCGATTTACTGAGAATCGAGTTCAGACGTGTAGATAATTCAGGGACGATGTCATGCCGGATATTTATCGAGTATTTCGGAGCTCCGAGCATTTATTTAGAGAATCTCGAGTTCGAGGGTGCATATTAGTAAAATAAATGAAAAAGCCATTTACCTGGGGCTTGCAAGATCGCGTGTGAGTTCATAGAATCGAGTTGGGACGTTTAGATAATTCAGGCACGATGTCATGCGGGACATTTATCGAGTATTTCGGAGCTCCGAACATTTATTTAGAGAAGCTCGAGTTCGAAAGTGCATATTAGTAAAATAAATGAAAAAGCCATTTACGTGGGTCCTGCAAGATCGCGTGTGACTTCGGTTTACCGAGAATCGAGTTGGTACGTGTAGATAATTCAGGCACCATGTCATGTGGGACATTTATCGAGTATTTTGGATCTCCAAGCATTTATTTAGAGAAGCTCGAGTTCGCGGGTGCATATTAGTATAATAAATGAAAAAGCCGTTTACGTGGGTCCCACAAGATCGAGCGTGACTTCGTTTTACCGAAAATCGAGTTGGGACGTGTAGATCATTCAGGCACGATGTCATGCAGGACATTTATCAAGTATTTCGGAGCTACGAGTATTTATTTAGAGAAGCTCGAGTTCGAGGGTGCATATTAGTAAAATAAATAAAAAGTCATTTACGTTGGTCACGCAAGATCGCATGTGACTTCGGTTTACTGAGAATCGAGTGTGACGTGTAGATAATTCAAGCACAATGTCATGCGGGACATTTATCGAGTATTTTGGAGCTCCGAGCATTTATTTAGAGAAGCTCGAGTTCGCGGGTGCATATTAGTATAATAAATGAAAAAGCCCTTTACGTGGGTCCCGCAGGATCGCGTGAGATTTTGGTTTATCGAGAATCAAGTTGGGACGTGTAGATAATTCAGGGACGATGTCATGCGGGACATTTATCGAGTATTTCGGAGCTTCGAGCATTTATTTAGAGAAGCTCGAGTTCGAGGGTGCATATTAGTAAAATAAATGAAAAAGACGTTTAAGTGGGTCTCGCAAGATCGCGTGTGAGTTCGGTTTACCGAGAATCGAGTTGGGATGTGTAGATAATTCAGGCACGATGTCATGCGGGATATTTATCGAGTATTTCGGAGCTCCGAGCATTTATTTAGAGAAGCTCGAGTTCACAAAGGAATAGTAGCAAAATGAGCGAATTTGTCGAGAACGAGTTTGAGCGTTCAAGGCTTCATTTTTCTCGATTCTTTCAGTTTTTCGTCTATTTGTTAGGAGGTATAAAGCTTTCATCAACTTTAAGCAAACATAAAAACCACAATAGCCAAAAATGCTAATTCTTTGATCATCAAATCTTTCATGCAATTCTCCTCACAAAACAGAAAAAAGTCTACAGAGAACACACATTTTTACATAACCAGAAGCAAGACAAGAAGAGTCTTTTAACCGGATTTCACAAAACATAACAAAGTCTAAAAAAACAATTGACAATAACAACAACCATCACCAATTTCATCTAAAGCTCTTCCAATCCACCTCCAATCGAACGGTTCCTTACAAGAAATGAAAATATTATCAATAATAGTTGAATATATGAAGACGAGAAGCAAATGTTATCATTGATTTACCTTGTCGTGCTGCTAACAATTCTCTAGTCGTTTGCACTAAGGTAGACTCACATGAAATTTGTGTAGGAAGTTCACCTAGTCTTTGAAGTCGTTTTTTGTTTATGTGAGGGATTTTATATCGATTTCCTCCTCCTAGTTTTATGGTCTCTTTCATACATAATTGCAATGTCAGCCACACATACTTGAGCTTGATGGGTGAATAGTCAGAGAATGCATTCTCTACCGCACTTACAAGCTCATGGATATTCCTTGCGCACATTTTTTGTTGTAGCGACTGTATAGCCCTAAAATACTTAAGGTCAAGTATATTCAAATCTGGGGAATTAGGGGGTTGGCAAATGAATCAAATGTCAAAGTCATTTTATGAAGCTGCTGCTACAAAATCAGGGTCACTAGGAGGGATGTGTGTCCTAGCATTATCTTGTTGGATATAAATAGTTTCTTCGGAGCTAGGCCATTTTTCAATAATAGTTGGGATAACCTTTTCAATCAAAAATGCTTTCACATTCTCTATTCTAACAGATGTGATCGTCTTCACCTCCATCGTGTCAGCTTACCTATTCCTACTACTCCTTTGGGCTGGTTGCTCTGTTACAAATGCCCAACATCTAACTTTGCCCGAAAATACCACCCTTCCTTCACCATCAAATCTATGACGAGCCGTGGCTGCTAGAAACATGACTTTTTCAATGTTATTTTTAGTTTGGCACGAACGGTGAGGATCTTCTTCATTGTCGAGCAGGTAATATGTTTGTTCCTTCTTTGGCATGTAAAACCATTTTTCGTCGATGTGCACATAGTTATACATTCCCTTAAACTTTGGCTCGTTCGACATTGTGTTTTCATCAAGCATCGATAACAGAACTCTAGTCGTGATGTTTTGTTTTCGTCTTTCAAATGTGGTTTGATGGCACTTGAGTGACGATGTAGAACGCCTCGCTTAAAAAGGTTGTACAATTTGGAACAACTAACTCTTAAAGCATTAGAAAAAGAGATGCAAGTGTTGTTCGTCGATGCCACTCTATCTGTTGAATTCTATTTAAATCCACCTCAATTCGTTTACGACCAGAGGTTCGTGCCTTTCTCGATGAAACATCCACATCTGAGCCTGGTGGAGTTCTCTTGTGAATTTTCCATATCCTTTGAACCGTTCGCAGCTCCTCAATATTGAACATATCTTTCACTTCTTTTGTTGTATTCTTTTTCAATTTACCATTTACACTTTTCTTCAACAAAGCATGGTAAACTGCCCAACGTTCAACATTAGTTAGAGTCATTTTCTTTCTCCCTTGAACATTGCCTATCAAAATAGTGGTAACCAAATTTAACATAGAGAACAAAGCAATTTGAATTAATAACATACAGAAAAAAAAACTTCAATTAAAGGAAAGCCAAGGTGAAATAGAAAATACCAGAAAACAATTTCTTAACATTTTTTTTTTCATCACAATGATTATGAAAAAGAACAAAAATCCAACACCCAAAAAACAAATGATTTAAAATCCAACAGAAATTTTTAAAAGTAAAAAAAAGCTACATGAAGAAAAAAAGAAAAAAAAAGAAAAAAAAAGAAAGATTAGGTCTCCATTGAGATGTCTCTGCTCCTCATATCTAAGCATTTTTTCTGTAGCTTTTCTTTCTTTCTTTTTTTTTTTTCCTTTTTTGTCTGTATCTTTTTTTTTACTGTGGTGAAGAAAAGCAGAGCTAATTAATGTCCAAATAATACAACACTCAACAAAAGTACTGCAACAGAAAACAAGCTAGTGTCAACAGGAAAACATTTGATAAACTACTGTTTGTAATCATAATTTGAAGTAATGCAATTAGTAGCTATGTATTCAAATCAGTAGAAATTTTCAATTTGAACACTAAATTACGGTAAGTAAACAACCATTTCATACTAATTAACAACTTTTCGTTTTCAACTTTAAACAAAAGGAAAAATGATAACCGGGAAACAAAGATAATATTCAACCTAATCACATGAGCATCACGTATAGCTATGTATTAAAGAACACTTTTCTAAGATATTATTTTTTTTAAAAAAAATATCTCACCTTGTCTTGTTTCACTTGCTTCACCATTTACGTGCCCTTGAAGTACCCCTTGTATGTCTCTATTTCGTTCTCCACCATTAGCTTGTTGGCCAATATCCTCTTCCACAGATGAATGGACCTAGCTTCGTCATCATCTTCATAAAGTTGATTTAAGTCGAGCTCGATAATAGGGTATCCAATTTCTGGGCTATCGTCGATGTTTAGGTCAATTATAATGTTGTGTGAAGATCTCGGGACTGCATCTTCTACGTTGTAAGGAGGTTTGTTCAAATCGATCGGAATGTTTGAAGCCATTGAAAATCTTTATTTATGATATGAGGTTTAACTAAATCATCCATATTTATAGACATTTGTAGATGTTGCTTCAAAAACTTTGAAATGTTGAATGTGAATTTTGATTTTACCACCTTGTCAAAATTTTGGCTCCAAATGAAAATTTTTTGGTGAAGTTGTGTATTGCTATATATTGTGAAGGAAGATGAGGAAGATGAAGAGTTTTTCTTCCTTAAAAAAAACGTAAGAAATTAATGTTAATTATCATTAAGTAAGGGTAATATCGGCAAAAGAAAACAATATTAATTCCTGTGCAAAGTTACAGAACGACATCTATAAAAACATTGAGGGAGTACATAATAAATTAGGTTATTTTGGGGTTAATTGGATTAACCAAATGAATAAGTCAATTATTTCAGTTCGGTTTTAGGTCGAAGTAGCCCAAAAAAAAAATCGCTTGAATTCCTAATAGTATTAATCAAGATGCACCAAGATGACAATAGTGTTGGACGGATTGCACATTACTGACTAGTATATTACGCACTAGCGATCAAAAATCGACCAAAGTAAAGTTTTCAGTTTTCGGATATATTTTCTACATTTAAAATTTCAGTTCAACATTGGCATTCTTTTTTTTTTTCAAAATAACCGAACCAACAGATCTGTATAAAAAATATTTTTTATCTATAAAAATAATATTTACTTTCAACCAACAAAAGATATATAAGATATTTGATACAAATTTTAAATCCTAATTTTATTTTTATAATGTGAATAATAAATTATTTTGAGTATTTATGATAATTCAGTTAACTGATAGAATAAACAATACACAATGATGTTTTACAAATTGCACATTAATGGCTGAAATATTGCACAATAGTCGACTTCATTTCGAGTATTATGAGGATTCGGTTAATCGATCGAATAAATCATTCACGATAGTGTTATACACATTACACATTAATGACTGATATATTGCACCGAAGTTGACCAAACTAAAAACAATTGATCCGAAACTTTATATTTCGTTATATAATCGATTTAGAATTTTATATTTCGGTTCGGGTATTGTTTTCTCTTTTAAAATTTTGATTATTTTTTGTTTGGTTTCAAATTTAATTTTTTTTATATCTACATATATATATATATATATATATATATATATATATATATATATAATTATTTTGAGCAAATATATATTAAAATATTAAACAAATAAATCAAAATACAAAATATATTTTTATTAAAATAATTATAATTTATTTCGATCATTTTGGTTAAATCGGTTAGCCGAAAAAGGGAACCAAGTACTTATGGTCGATTCAGATTTTTCAAATATTCGACTGGATTATTTCAATTTTAACACTCCAGTCAGTTTCTGTCGAACAAACCGATAAATAATATCACGCATTCCTATAAATTTTATAATTATTAACGTGCATATACGCACATAATATTATGCAATTTATTTATCGTTGATGTGCGATATAACCAACAATAATGTGCAATGCTAAGAACAATAATATGCAATTATTCAACCCATAAACCAAATTGGAATATATTAAAAAACACAAATTTGCATCTTTTTGAAGATTCTCTCGGGTGAGTGGTGCTTTCTCTCAATTGAGTGTTGATTTCTCTCGGTTGAGAGGGTTAGATCAGGGATTGAGTGTTCGTGGTCATTTTTCTTCTCGTGATCTCCAAAATTTTGGGGTTTAGTGTTACATTTTTGGGGGTTGTTAGATTTCATGCTCAGAAGGGAGATAAATCACCAGGAGCTGGTTCGAGGGGCAAGATGGAGGAGGGTGTTCCTTGAAAACTTCTTCAAACGTCATTATCTACTACTGAAACGGGAGAAGTGGAAATCAAAACGGATGATATAAAATCCAGCGAGGAGGAATGTGGGCGAAGTCTATTCGGGAAAATTGAGGGAGACAGACACGCAGGCCTCTTGGGCATCAAGAGGACTATGGGAGCTATCTGGGGAATGCAAAATTCCATGGAAGTGAAGGAGATAAGTGAAAATTTTTTCCAATTTATTTTCCTATCACAAGAGGATATGAAGAAGGTTGGGTGTGGGAACAATTGGATGCATGAGAATCAATACCTTATTCTAAAGGATGGTTCCCAGGTCTACACAGTGGACATAGCTATTTTGAAGAGATTACTCTGTGGGTAAAAGTTCTTAATGTTCCGTTGAACTGGATGAGTACAGACGTGGGTATCAAAATTGGACAAATTTTCAATAGAGTTAAAAACCCCATTGTCTGTAAAGTAGGTGGGGATGTGGAGAGTTTCATCAAAATCCTTGTGGCAATCAATATCAACAAATCTTTACCCCGGTGTACCTCTGTTAAATTGAGGAATGAGAAAGTTATGGTGGTTTTCAGGTATGAGAAACTTGTGAACTTGTGCTACTATTGTGGCATGATTGGCAACTTAGAAAAAAACTGTAAAAAGGCTAGTGAAACATATGCTGGGGCCAGAAGTACTTTCAGTGACCATTCAGGGGACAAATCCAGTCCCTCTCAATTCAATGTTCTCCAGGATTCCCGGGTCTAAGCTAACTCAGCACCTAAGTTAGCTTATGCTGATAGCAGAAGAAACAATGGCAACTCTGAAGATTGGAACCAACCACATGAAATCCGATCTGAGGTGAATATGAATGTTGAGGGGGGAGGGAAGGAGGATGAGATCCCTAGCAACAAGGAGATACAGGGCAGTGGGGAGGTGTTTACTGAAAATTGCATTGGTGTGGTTATGGAGATTGAGGATACTAACCATGATGCTGAGGTTGAGGAAGGGGAGTCAATGGGGCCTGAGATTTCTTATAATCCGAGGCAGAGAACATCATCTATGTGGAGGAGGAAAACCCCTGCACAGAGCAGCTGTTTCAAATAATCTGGGTATCCTAAGAAAACCACACACACAAATAATTTGAAAAGGAGCAGAGCACTGGTCATATATGATGGGCACAAAGAGAAGGAGAAGGGGGAACCAACTGATAAGAAGCAAAAAAACCCCAGTGATCAACCTTTGGTGGAGAAGGCCAGCCATAAATGGCCCCAATGTGACCAATGAAGCCCATTGTGTGTAATTGTAGAGGGCTGGGTAGGCCCTCTACAGTTTCCCAAATCAAGGATTCCAGAAGAATCCACCACCCAAATATTATCTTTCTATCTGAGACTAAAAAACTAGAGATTTTACTACTACTTTGTGTGAAACTTAGTTTTAATAATAGATGGTGTCTGGTTGACCCCTCTGGTCAAAGAGGGGCCTTCCTTTTGTTGTGGGACAATATTATTAGAATGAAGCAGATGTTGGGAAATGAGTTTTGTATCCAAGTAGAAGTTAAGGAGGCTGGGATTGAGGATTGGCGTTGGATGGTTTTTGTTTATATGAGCACTAATAGAGGAGAGAGGGGTAGACAATAGGAGTTTCTAGAGGAGAGAAAAAGGCAATGGTGTGAGGGGTGGCTTATTGTTGGGGACTGGAATGATCTGGTGAGTAATGAGGAGAAAAGAGGGGGGTAACTAGAAGTGCTGGCAGCTTTGTGAAATTCTAGGAGTTTATTTGTAATATGGAAATCCAAGAAGTAGCTCAGAAGGATCCTTTTTCACTTGGGGTAATAATAGAGTTGGAGATGGATATGTGGAGGAGAGACTAGATAAAATCTTTGTTTCAGCTGTGTGGTTGACCAAATTCCCCAGGATTCAGGCATCAAATTATTTCAGAACAGCTTTTGACCATAATGTTCTGCTATTTGACACTGATTCTGAGATGAGTAAGAGACACAAGAGATTTCAATTCAATAGCAGCTGGGTGGAGATGGAGGGGATCCAAGAAGCAGTGCGGGAAGGGTGGAAAATTACTGTGGATGGGTCAACTATGTTCCAAGTACATCAGAAGACCAAACACACCAGAATGGCTTTGCTAGCCTGGCACAAACCGAGCCACGGAAACAATGGAAAGGCGATTCAAAGTTCTATCTGAGAAGCTGGCTGATATGAGAAGTGAAGGGAAGGACAAAAATTGGGATGCATGGGGAGATATGAAGAGAGAGCTTGACAAATCCTACCAAGAAGAGGAAATATACTTGAGGTGCAAATTTAGAGCCCTATGGCTCACTGCTAGTGACTTCAACTCAAAGTATTTCCATGCTTTTGTTAACCAGAGAAGACACACAAACTCAATCACTAAACTCTCTGGTCTCTCAGTGGAGGTGTATAATTCTCAAGATGCTATCCAAAACCATATCTCCAGGTTCTATTCTGAACGTTTTACATCTGAAGGATCAAGCGGGGGTGATGAACTTCTCCAACACATTCCTGTGTGATTCAAGTATGAGCGTCTTGGCCTGGTTTAGGATGAATCGAACCTCACCCTCGCCAGTAGAACGCCCAAAACCTGCAAATAACTCTCACACTGGGGTTGTGTCCGGTGAAGAGCCTCCGATGCTTAAGTCAGTATGTGTATGAGTATACTGGAGTTGAATAATGGAAAAATCGTGTCTAGGAAGAAAGGCTCACCCCCTTTATATAGAGGTGAGATACTTGACCTAAGGCTGCCCGGATTTGGTGAGCTGGCTGTCCAAGCTGCCCGTCCGTACTCTGACACACCACGCGCATGTCAAAGGTGGCGCGGGACGTTGGGCGCTGTCAGAGGTGGTTGTCACTATCAACCAATGCATTCTCGACACGTGTCCTTCTGCACATGGAGTGAATATTCTTCTGAAATTACGTTAGAGGCTCTTACACGCGCCGACGATTAGGCCGATCCGTAAAATGTTAAGTCTGCGAAGCGGTCGACCTGTTGATGTCGACT
Source organism: Striga hermonthica (assembly GCA_902706635.1). Classification (NCBI taxonomy): domain Eukaryota; kingdom Viridiplantae; phylum Streptophyta; class Magnoliopsida; order Lamiales; family Orobanchaceae; genus Striga; species Striga hermonthica. Next base: position 12,540 of record CACSLK010030189.1, on the reverse strand, counting down.
AACCTGCAAGATCGTTGACCCGGTCGAATGATGGTTTGGTCGACTGTCTAACTTGTCGACTGGTTGATTTTCCTGCCACATGGCCTGGCATCTTCAAATACAGTCCCTTCGACCGGTTCAGCAGACCGATTTAGCCTTGTGTGTATAATATCTTATATCATCTTTTCCCCCCACTCTGGTCGAGTCTGGATGACTCGATCTAAGAGTGAATTTGTGCTCGTCGCTCTCCTGGATGGCATGATGTCAGATATCGACCATCTGATGAGTTTCCCACTCACTTTTTTCAATTAATTCTTCTTTAATTGTCAGCAATAATGTCGTCTGTCGCATGTCCTTTCTACCGCGCCTGCTTTTTTGCCACGCGTCACACCTACCACTTCTGTCAGCCGCTTTAATTATTGCACCTCCTCGTATAACGCGCCCACTTTGAGCGCCGTGTGAATTAATGTCTTCCACCGTAAGATTTGGCTTTAATCCAACGACTCTCATCTTCCAACCCTTTAACTCACCAAAGTATAAAACCCGTACTTAGCGAAATTTCAAAGTTTTTCCACCTTTGCCATTTTCGAACTCTTTGTGCTCTGAAATCTTTCTGCAACCTTTGCTTCTCTTCTCGGCAATTCTTCTTGCACTCTCCCGGCCTTCTCGACTTCTTCTTCTGCAACCTTTTCTTCCTCGTTTGAATTTATGTTTCCTGTGTCTTAGATTTTGCGTTTCTAAATTTTTTCCTTTTTGAATTGGGTGTTTCGAATTTGCTGACTGGGTGTTCTAAATTTGTGTGTTGGATACTTGTGTTCTCTTGTTAATCACTGTGAATTTTGTTTCTCTCTTTGAAAAACTTCCGAAATTCTTGTTCTTCCCCTTTAATTTCTTCGAATCTTCCGAATTTTGTTCCTCCCCGTAGAATCCTGAGTTTTTGAAGGTCTTGCCTTTTTGCGGAAGTTTCCCCCTTTTTTGATTTCACTTTTGTTTTGTTTTTTCCAAATTCTGCAACTTCTAGTGAAAACGACCGTCATTCTGGTGTTGATTTGAGCCCTCCATCTCCCGCTTCGACCACCTCATCCGACTCGGTTCAAGTACTGCCTTCCGCACTTGAAGCTGCCCCTCTTTCTATTCTTCGCCCTGGTGAGACCATTCCCACCATCGTTTTTTCAGCCCGCGTCTCTTCTTCTAATTTCGGGGACACCATGGATAACATTCCCCTCTGCCGTCGTCGACCTGTATTTGGCTCACTAGATGAGCCAGAGGAGGAAGAGGTCAATTTCGACACTTCCTCTCAACCTATCTTTCCCACACCTTCTTCCCCTCAGCCTAACGCTTCCACCTTTCCATCCAAAAAATCCTCGACCAAAGCTTCCCAATCCACCTCCTCTGCTTCTCATTCAATCAATTGGCTAGAGGGTGACAAAGTTGGTCTTCCCTCCGGCTGGGGCTTCTATTGTCCTTCTCGCTCCGATACCTATGATCGCCCTCCTTCCAACTGCTACACTTTCTTCAGAATCCAATTAGACCGTGGCATCCGTTTTCCTCTCAGCCCCGATCTACTCCACATCTGCAAGTGGTTTGGGCTTCGCTTAAACCAGCTTCCTCCAAACGCCATTCACTTCATGACCACCTTCATAATCTTATCCCGCATTCGTTTAAGTCGATTCGACCTAGCCTTCTTCCACTACTGCTATGCCCCCTCCAAACTGGCTCGTCGCCTTTATTTGAAAAGTCGTAATAACACCCACATCACTTCTGACATCCCCTCCAATATCTCTAAATGGGCCGATACCTTTGCCTACGTCGAGCCCGATACTCCTTTTCCTCGGGCCCCTTCTCCTTGGCTCAAGGAACTTTCCCAAAAGAGCACGGAAATGTCAAACCCTTCTCCTAACCCTCTTTTCGACCAACGGATTCATGTTTGGAAATCCAAACCCATTGTGTCAATCCCTCTCCTCAAAAATGACAACCTTCTCCATTACTGCGGTTTGCTCACCCACAAGGTCTTCTCTCCTCCCACCGACGAAGTTCTCAATCTAATTAGGATTGAGGATGATCTAGGTAATTTTCGACCAGTTAGGTCGAGTGTTCATGCGTTCCTTTGATCTTCATATAGATGTGTCTTGTCGATGTTGATTTTAATTTTTCTCTTGTCTTTTTGCAGAGGTGCCTAGTTTCAACATCCCGCTGAGGAAGACTCCTCTTAAGAAAAAGTCCGGGACCACCTCTGGATCGACCGGTGATCAGGCTCGTCAGGTCGAGGGTTCGACTACTCCCCCTCACATAGAGCTGCAGCAACTGTTGGGTTCTGTTAGGAACGTCAAACAACATGCACGGCATTGAAC
>CACSLK010030184.1:20473608-20485778 GCA_902706635.1 Striga hermonthica | reverse complement strand
GAGATTCAAATGCATTTTCCCGACAATCCGGGAGGACTATGAAAAATCCGAAGGTAACAACGGAATCCTCTCGACAAGAGGAATCCCCAGCTACCGATATTCGCCGGAAACCGCCACCTCTGCCGCCGTCCGCCACCGTCGCTGCCGCCGGCCGCCGACCAAAGTTGTTCGATCTGAAAATTTTTTAAGCTCTCCTTTTTCTTGTTCTACCCTTAAAATATCGTGTTAAAATTCCTTCAGGAAAGCTGTCAATTTGGCCGTCAAAGAGTTTTGGATCTAGAACATTTTGGTCAACAACTGTCTTCTCCGCCAATTTGCTGTCAATTTTGGGCGATTCGCCCCAACACGAGGACACCATCGGATTCTCCCCACTGAGGCGCGCTCTTTTCCAGTCACTTTCACCAGAACCGGCGAGGTTTTGCCGGTGAAAAATCTTCCAGCCGTTGTTCCAGCAGGTCCGTTGTTCCAGCAGGTCCCAGCCACGCAAGCGATGGAGTTTTCGATCCAGGTGAGGATGCATCCTCTAGCCCCATGCAAAGGTCCGTATCTTGCGGCCCAGAGCAATTAAGTGCAGCTCACTCTTGCACCCAGCCCACTTCTCCCGCCGCGCAGCCCAATCAAATCACAGACGGCCTGCCGTGTTTTCGACCATTTTTGTTGCTCGACCACTTTCGCTGCTCGAAGGTCTGCCATGTAGCTCGAGCAAATTGCAGGCTCGACCAAGTTGAGGACTCGACCATTTTCACTGTTCTAAAATCCGCCGTGCAACTCCGACCAAATTGCAGGCTCGCCAACCGATGTGCTCGAAAAATCACAGCTCGACCACCCGATGTGTGACTTGACCAGATTGCACGTTTTGCTCTGAGGTTTGCTCTAACAATCGATGGGCTTGATATTCTGCCGCAGAGCTCGACCAAATCATCCGTACAGCTCGACCACCCAATGTGCTCGAGATTCCGCTGTGCAAGATCGATTAAATCGCAGAGTTGTTCTATGTCCCTCGGCCGGGATAATTTTTTCGCCGGAATATTCTTAGGACCGCTCGGAGTTTCATTGTGATGCGACCAGGTCCAATGTTTGAGGTCCGTCGCTCGTCTGCCCAGATTCGCTAATATGCCCGAAATTTCGTTGTGTTCGTCACTCTGCCCGAATACTGATCGACTAGGTTGAAGAAAGCCCACCTTTTCGCCCTGCACAACATCGGCCCGTTCAGACCAAATAACCTCACAGCTTTCGGCCCAGTGTGTTTGGCCCAATTCGCGTGGCCCAAAGTCCCAGCAGCACAACTCCAGCACATCCTAGCGTGCGGGCTGCCCAGCCCGCGCGCGGCCCGCTTCCCTCACCATACCTAGACCGACCTTAGCCCGCGCTCTAGCCTGCTGCCGTTGCTGCCTCCAGCCCGTGGTCTTCATAATTCCAGGCCCTCATGGGCCCGTGTGTGGCCCAGAGTCCTTAGCCCAGGTTCAACATGCCTCATGGCCCATTCTCTCGGCCCAATACACGGTTTCTTGGCAAAATTTGATTCAGCCGCGGCCCCAGCGCCCCTCTGCGGCCCAAAGTGGTACAAAAGCCCTATTTTTTGCCCAAGATTAATTCCGGATGTTACAACAATGGTCCAACAGCCTTTTTTCGAACCCAAGGCTATACCGAGAGGTACATTTGAGATTCCATTCTCATGAAGGAGGTATGAAATTAATTTAAATTTTGAGCTTGAGAATTTTTAAATTGGCGATAATTGAGAATCACTTGGTTTATTCGTGGATAAATTACGAGGATCTATTTGAGGAGTATTACTTGACTTATACATGAAACTTGATTGGATTAATTTATGGATAATTATGTGATTTATTCGTGAATATTATACGATTTACTCGTGGAAATATTTGGTTTACTCGTGAAAATATTATTTGTGGAGCTATATATGACTTAATGGTGGAATTATTTGGTATATTTGTGGATATTATCTGTGTTGGTCGAGGAGACATCATATGATTTATTCGTGGATATATTCGATTTGTTCGAGGAAAGTTATTTGATATTTTCGTGAGAATTATGGGATTTATTGAGGAGTATTATTTGATTTGCTTGTGGAATTATTCGGTTCATTCGAGGAAAATTATTTCATTGGCTTGAGATATTACTTGATTTGTTCACGGAATTACTTGCTTTGTTTGAGGAGAATTATGTGTTTTATTCGTGGTGATGTTCGATTTATTCGAAGGATATTATTCGATTTATTTATGGAGGATTATTTGATTGGATTGGGAAATTATTGACTTGCTCGAGGGCTTGGATTATATTTATATAATTGGATATTTTGATGCACTTGGACCATTTATTTGGATTTTCGTGTAGAACTGTGGAATTGCGTCGAATTGATTATTCATAATATTTAAACATGTCATTGCTCGGGCATATTTTAAGTCGAGAAGATGGTGATATTATACTTGATCTCTTGTTTTTCTTGCGTGGAACATTACAAAACGGATAACTTGAATATAATGTGGATAATGATGTCTCTCTGAATTCTTGTCGAGGAAACAACGAAATAACCCGAGTCTGGACGAGCTATGGTGGACGAGCATAGATCCATAAAAGTTGGGTGATAATAGAGGAAGAGCATGGATGATGTCGATCACCGGTAGCAATCTCAAAGGCACAATTCATTCTCTTTTGGAGAGGTAAGACAAGTGGGAGTGGTATTCTCGACCTTCAGGTACAAAACTATTCTCAACTCTTATTCGGTGGTCGTGTTTGACCGACACGTGGTTTATGGACACATGGAGTCTTTTAGCACTATTCTTTGGAGATGTTCATTGTTTGAGTATTTTGGGAAAAATTTTAAGGAGATTGTGATGCATATGGACATGGTTGGAATTATTATTTGGATAACTAACAACATGATCGGGTGTTATTATATCTTGTTGTGTTCAATGTTTTTCTTTTCGACCTCAGCGGCAGGTCAAAGAATTCGAGCACAGGCTATCATGTGCAACCAGGAAATGGAGGTCGAATACATTCAATGTTTTCTATTATTATCTCGTTCGATGTAATTATACATTTGCGGACGCTAACGGAAATGATCGATTACTATCCTATCTTGCTGTATTTGGTGTTTCTCCCTTTGACCTCAGTGGCAGGTCGTCCGAGTGAAGAAAAAAAAAATCCCTTCGTTTTTGAACACCCCGCTCAAGGGGTGGGCGAAGGTCGTTTGCTTTCGGTACACTCTAAGGGGTGGGCATGTGGTCGACAATGTCCACGCCTCCAGGCTGGACGACCACAATGTTTTCGGAACATCCCTTAGGGTGGGCAAGTGACAAGACCAAAGTCCCTCGTTTATGGAACACCCCTGATCCTGCGATAGGGGTGGGCGAGGGTCGCTCGTTTTTGGAACACCCTGCTCAAGGGGTGGGCGAGTGAAAAGACCAAAGTCCCTCGTTTATGGAACACCCCTGATCCTGCGATAGGGGTGGGCGAGGGTCGCTCGTTTTTGGAACACCCCGCTCAAGGGGTGGGCGAGTGACAAGACCAAAGTCCCTCGTTTATGGAACACCCCTGATCCTGCGATAGGGGTGGGCGAGGGTCGCTCGTTTTTGGAACACCCCGCTCGAGGGGTGGGCGACTGACAAGACCAAAGTCCCTCGTTTTCGGAACACCCCTGATCCTGCATTAGGGGTGGGCGAGGGTCGCTCGTTTTGGAACACCCCGCTCAAGGGGTGGGCGAGTGACAAGACCAAAGTCCCTCGTACGGGTAACTCGAGCAGGTTAATAGATTCATTCGATTTGATTTTGTGGTACCGTGTTTCTAACCCCAATGGTAGGTCGATCAAACTCGCTACGGATAGCTCGAGCAGGTTGATTGCATTTCACTTGATTCAAGGTTGTTTATGGATTCTGGTTTGGTTGTTTGCTGATTCTGGTCTGTCGAATTTGCTTATTTCGACCTATTTGGAGGGTCGAGTATATTCATTTTGCTCTAGCAGGTCGTTTATGGATTCTGGTTTGGTTGTTTGCTGATTCTGGTCTGTCGAATTTGCTTATTTCGACCTCTTTGGCGGGTCGAGTATATTCATTTTGCTCGAGCAGGTCGTTTATGGATTCTGGTTTGGTCGTTTGCTGATTCTGGTCTGTCGAATTTGCTTATTTCGACCTCTTTGGCGGGTCGAGTATATTCATTTTGCTCGAGCAGGTCGTTTATGGATTCTGGTTTGGTTGTTTGCTGATTCTGGTCTGTCGAATTTGCTTATTTTGACCTCTTTGGCGGGTCGAGTATATTCATTTTGCTCGAGCAGGTCGTTTATGGATTCTGGTTTGGTTGTTTGCTGATTCTGGTCTGTCGAATTTGCTTATTTCGACCTCCTTGGCTGATCAAGTATATTCATTTTGCTCGAGCAGTTTGTTTATGGATTCTGGTTTGTCGAATCTGTTTATTTCGACCTCTTTGGCAGGTCAAGTATATTCATTTTGTTCGAGCAGGTTGATGGTCTTTACTTGGTTCGGTCTTTCGACCTTGGTGGTAGGTCGAGGAGTTCATTCAGAGCAATCCACGAAATCAAGTTGTTTGCGTTTTGAGAGGATATACAACATGCTTGAATTTTAAATTTTGAACTGAGGGGCGATAGGACGAGGGGGTATAAGAGAGCTCGAACATGGTGATCGAAAGACAACATACGTAAATTCAAATTTTCAAATTCAAGATTTCAGGGAGTGGTCATTCAGTTTATGTTTTTCGACCACATCGGCGATTATCAGTGGTCTTTCGGTTTTTGGTTCTCGTTTTCAGTGGCATCGCGGTTCTTGCTTTTCGACCACATCCGCGGTCTCGACCCTTGGTTTTCGACCTCTGCGGTCTCGACTCTCAGTTTTCGACCTCCGCGGTCTCGACTCTCGGTTTTCGACCTCAACGGTCTCTCGACTTTCGATGTTCGACCTCAACAGCAAATCATTCGGTTTCCGACCTCTATGGCCTTTCAGTCTTCGATCTTGAAATATCAAAGCTCATTTGGGGGACATTTTAGTGGTTAAATGATCATTCGAATTTCGATGCTCGATCTTAGGGGCAAGTTGAAGAAAACGGCTCGAAGAGTCATTTTACTCTTGGATCGAGTTATGCTTACTCGACCAGAGTGGGGGGACTAGATGATATAGGATATTATACTGGACCCGATTTAATGGACAAAATGGATACATATGGAAAAATAAGCCCACGTGCGGAAAAAAGACATATAGCACCGCGATATGGGCCAAGCCCAACTTGGGCCCAAAAGGTACACTTCCCTTATAAAAGGGGGTTAAGGTATTCCTTTCTCTCATTCTCACTATTCATTCTATACTACATTCTCTCATTATTCCATTACTACACTATCTCTCTCTTGATCTGAGTACTGACTTAGGCATCGGAGGCTCGACGCCGGGGCCACCCCCGGCGTTGGGTTCTGCAGGTACGGAGGCCAGTTCGAGTTGAAGGAGCCCGGGTGAATCTTATTCACTTCAGACTAATTTTATTAACCGAGCATTTAAAATTCCTAGTCCATATCCGATTTTAAAATCGAGCCCAAGCGTAGGATTTTTACTAGCCCGATTACATAACAATTTTTATGAGCCCGATTTTAGTAATTGTTAGGCCCGATTTTTAGGCCCAACAAGATCAAAAAACTCTAGTTGTTCCCCATCTACAAATAGAACATCTTCTAGCTCATTATTGGCCACAAAAATCTTATCCACTTCACCCAACACCATATCCATTCATTTCATCTCCATCTTCTTCAACATCTCCCAACACCAACATTAAGCAAAGTAGAACAAGCTTTCTTCCTCATCCAACAACCATGTCTTGAAGCTTTCAAAATCCGGCCACCTATCCGCAGCTCCGGCGAGCTGTCGCCCGACGACCTCCACGCTGGCGAGCAGTCCTTGCAGCTGCCACCACGAGCCAAACACCGGTGTCCAAGCTCGTCCCAGACTGCTCCACTCCACGCGCGACCGAGCAGCAGCCCCACGACATCCGTACAACCGCGACCAGCTCCGACCTCCGGCCAGTTATTGCAGCTCCACCTCTAACTTACAGCCGCGTGTTTTCCGGCGAGCCAGAGCCACCGTCGTCCTCCCTTTTCGATGACCTCAGCAGTCATCTTCCAGCGCAGCACCACCCTAGCTCACGTCTGTTTTCCGGCAACATGAACCAGCAGCAGCTCGGTGTCCGTACACCCGAGCTCAGATCTGCACCATCCGTGCACGAGCCGCGCCCAAACACCTAAGATCCGTGGCCAGCTCTCTAAAACAGACCCGAACTTCGAGTCAATCCGGTTCATGCGTGTTTGACGTCCGTACCCGGGTGCATCGAGCCCGGATTCGCACGCCTTGTACCCGAGCAGCTCGGATCCGTGTCCTCCACACCAGGTCCAACCCGAACACCATGAAAACCGACCTGGTTGCATCATATTTGGGTTGGGTTGGCCCTAACTCGACCCGAGCAACTCCAAGATCCGACCTAAGCCCTAGATTCGGCCCGGTTGTTCCCTTTCCCTTTGTTTCTTAGCCGAGCTATTTCTCGATCCGCTCGTTTCCGAGCATTGTGAGGTATAATAACTAAAACTCACATTTTATGGCTTAGACAAAATGATATAAATGGAATAAGAGAAAAATGATATGTGATTTGAGCGATTTTGAATAAATCGAGATTTTCGGGCTTAAAGCGAATATGTTCCACTTTTTAAATAAATGCGATAAAATGTTGAAATAAATACCATAAAATTTGTGGCATCGTTTTGAGGCTTAGGTTGAAATTTGAGATTTTTCGGTCGTCGTTTGATAGGTAGACGAGCCGGTCAAATGCGTTGACCGGTCGTAGCGATCTTTAGTTGACTGAGTTAGGAGTTGACTTTTGACTTGAGATGTTGGAAATAGACTATATATATACTGAGGATGTTATGTTTCAATTTTCGTAAATTTTGGATGTTGTTTGACTTAGTTATAAAAATCGAGACTTTAGATATTAATGTCGTAAAAATAAAATATTAGTTTGATTGAGATTTTAGCTGCAGTTGTGCATTATAGATTTATTATAAATCACATAGAATATATATATATTAATTATCGGCCTTAAAGGAGTTAGGATTTTCGAGAATCAAAACCCTAGTTTTATCCGGTTACGGTAACCGGTATTTTTCTGGATCCGATTATAAATGTATGAACCCTAGTACTACCTGAATAATTATAAACCGTCGTATCGTCAATTCGTAATGCGTATCGACGTCTCGCGCACGTGACCGTCTCTCGTCCGACCGTTGGAGCCGAACCGCCGAGTGCGTGCCCGTGCACCGAGTCCGAGTCAACCCCCGAGTGCGTGCCCGTGCACCGAGTCCATCCGACTTGCCGTCTACGCGCCGTTCCGTTAGCCGTGGTCCAAGCACGCCCCTGCGTCAGTGACCGTGGCACCGTTTCAAACCAGTGCATCGGCTAAGCCGTGTCAGTCGAGTTCGTGCCGGCCCGAGTTGCCACGGTCAAACCGAGCTGCACATAGTCAAGCGAATGATCGACTGGCTTCGAGTGAGCCGTCGGTCCAGTTCAGTCGAACCAGTCCGGGCAGGCCAGATGGTTCGTAGAGAATTTCAGATAGAATTTCAGAGATAGAATTTCAGATATATATTTCAGATAGAATTTCAGAGATAGAATTTCAGATATATATTTCAGATAGAATTTCAGAGATAGAATTTCAAATATATATTTCAGATAAAATGTCAGAGATAGAATTTCAGATTTATATTTCAGATAAATTTCAGATAAAGTTAAGATTCCAGATAGATTAAAGATTCAGATATCGTTTAGATTTCAGTCCAATTAGATTTAAGTCAGATTTTAGTTCCAGACTTAGAAATATTTCAGAGAACTCTAGAATGCCTCAACGACGATAATATTTTCAAAATCAGCTCGAAAATCCCTAAAATGATTTTTAAAGCCGAGTGAACGAACCTAGATATATAAGATATTAAAGATTTGAGTTTTATTCTGAGCCTAGTACTTAGAATATTTCGCTCAATATATTTTGTAGCTTGAGGAGAGTCGAGCCTCCATCAGCTACCCATTTCAGATTATTCAGCATTCGCTTTTCGCCAGTTTCCAGGTGGGGACCACGTACTGTGTATTTCATCGCTTTTAATAATTTACCATGTCTGAGATCTATATGTGTTTAAAATTGAAGGACCGAGACGGATGAGTGATCCCGTCTTGGTCAATATTTCAGTATTTCAGTTATGACTTGGATGTGTGTGATTAGGGCCCGTCCTAAGTCTAGCGTCCAAATGGGGTGATTAGTGCCTTTCCTGGATTTCTGTGGGAGGGGACCCCCAGAGTGTGCACATGAGTACCGGTTTACCGTTAGTCCCATAGCCAGACCAATTTATTCATATATATGTTGATTCCACAGTTTATTATTAATTGTGCTGAGTATATCAGTGCCGGTCATGGCGGAGCACCGTTGATTCCTTTGTGCTCACGCCTCCCCACTACCCTCTTTTTCAGGTGATGGAGTCCCACGTGCAGTGTGAGCCGGATATGTGGTGGTGGTCATCAGTCAAGATATCTGTGTTATGTCATGTTTTGAATTGTTTGAATTAATTATGCTTTATTTATGTTCGTTTGCTGCATGTTTGTCTCGATGTTTGAATTTATATTTGCTTCCACACTCTAGAACAGTATTTCAGAATTTCAGACTTGAGTTTCAGATGTCAGATTTAAGACTAGTATTTCAGATGTCAGGTTATGTCAGACTTTCAGAATATGCATGTGTTATCCGGTATTATTCATGGCCTTAATTCTAGAATGAATTTATTTGGTCGCATGCATGAGAGATTAAAGATATAAAGATATAAGATTAAAGTTGAGTAGCATCCCGCGTTTTAAGTTAAAGTATTTTCGAAAAATTAATATGAGTTTTCGAAAATCAAATCAGTGCTTTCCATTTATAGCGAGAAAAATTTACTCTGATTTTAGTAATTTTAGGCGGGGTGTTACAGTTGGTATCAGAGCCACTTAGTGGTTCTGTATACTAAAATTTTAGTGAGATATGACCACACCACGCTCACGCCACGCCGACTCCGAGGTACGTCACCTGTACTACTTTTATTTGCGAATGCATATTTAATTGAAGTTAGATTATTTCAGGGGCGCTAGATCTATCCTTCAATTAAGATTTGAGAATTCTAGTCAGGACTCTAGTAAGAACTTAGAAGATTTTAGTGTAACTGGAACTCTAGCCAAGCTAGGTGTTTTCGGAATTCGATAAATTATTAAAGTATAGTGTAGCTATTTATTAATCGACTATACTGCTTTAGTCAGAATTTCAGTAGAGTCAATTATTTGTATGCTCTACAACCGACTTTTTGAGGGCAGAGCGAAATATAACTTTAGAAAAAGTCTCGATTACGTTAGGGGCAAGTACCTTTTACTACGTATCGAGGATAACCGTGGCAATATATTAGAGCTATAAGACCTATTTTGAACTTTAGAGTTAAGATGGAGTAAAGTCTACATTCCAATGAATTTTGCCAGAAATGGCAAAACCCAACAAGCAATAGCTGACCCAGGATCAACAAGGAGGAGGAAGTGTCAGCGCCTTCGCTCGTCACCACTAGAAGCAGAAGTCAAGAAGACTTAAGAAGATGCGTGTAGTTTAATTATCTCTATTCCGTGAACCCGCAATACTTTTGTTGTGGGAATTTCTCCATGCTTTTGAAACTCAGTTAAAAATTCAAGTTGAGACCAAAATTTCATTGCATTCCATAAGATAAAGACCGCAAAGAGCGAGTTATTGCTATAATCCGACACTTGCGGAAGTTAGATTAATAAGCCGATGGATTGCAACACATAGGTAAAGCAGTGAACTTTCCATTGTTTGAACTATGTAAACTTTGAGTTGAGTTCTAACTCTAGAGGTTACCTCACTTGAGTTGGAAAGATGCCTTCCAACTAGTATTATAAGTAATAGGTTTTCAGTGTATAAGAGTCATAGATCCGGGTAAGTCCTGGAGGCTTGAAATAAAAGCCATATGTCCGGGAGGAACCATGGAGGCTTGAAGCTGAGCCATAGCAGATATATTTTCCATATGAGGTGATCTCTAGTAGTTAGAGGAAGAGGAGACCCAGTTTAAAGGAAACTAGAGTGAGGATTGCACGTTGAGTCATGTTTTGACTCCGTCACCCAAGGAAGTTTCAATAGTATGAGAAAACTCAGACGACAGTTCACAGAGAATTTAATGAAAGCCGAGTGGAAGTTGAGATAGCATGTTTAAGAAGTCAAAGACTTATAAATTCCGCATACCTGTGCCGAATGCCACAACTCTCGAGTTGGAAGTTGTGGGCAGATGGACGATATGCCGATAGGAAAATTCTAGAAGCCATGAAGAGAGAGAACACTTCACTGACAATGCCCGAAGAGTTACCATTGTTCGAAATCACACGTACGTATTTTTAAAAATGTTACTAGAAGACCACCTAACCGACAAATGAAATTCGATCGACCTGTTGCTGGAGTAGGACTAGCGTCAAAAGCGCCAAACCGAGAGACGCCGAGAAGCTACTAGAGCTGAAGACCCAGACGCCAAGAAGCTGCAAGAGCTGAAGACCCAGACTCCAAGAAGCTGCAAGAGCTGAAGACCCAGACGCCAAGAAGCTGCAAGAATTGAAGACCCAAATCCAAATTGTGAATTGTTGGACCAAGAGCGTCACCCTAGGGTGCACCCGATGGTTCGTGAAGAAAGAAGATGTGCACCAATTACCAAAAGTCATGTAGAATCAAGGAGGAGAGTAAGTACTCACCTTTGAGAGTCGAAAAATTGTCGACCCATGTGGGAAGACAATAAGTTCCGATATTCTTGGACATCCTTTATGAGAAGTTGAGGAGCCCGAAGCCTCAAGATCAGGAAGCACGAGAAAATTGAGGTGATGAAGTCATCTCTAAGTACTGGTGGTGTACGACATCACTAGCTTTAGTAGTGAGACCCTCGATTTGTATCAGGAAGAAATTAGATCCAGTAGTAGTGCGCCGAGTTAACTCAGCACCGCAGTACCATGAAGCCACTAGCATAAGACGTGGATACGACTGTGTTTATGACTGCAGGCGACACTGACGCCGCAGGTACATCGCACGCATGTATAGTATGCAGGTGTTCCGCGCCCGTGGGCCCTGGGTAGTGGGTAAGCCGCATTCAACGTACCGTGTGCAACGTACCGCATCGTCAGGAGCCGGGTTACAACTAGTCGAACCGCAAATGCTAGTTATCCTCATCAATATTACAGATCGATGGATGATCAGAATGCTCAAATACTTGCGTTTTGAATGACAAATCCGTTCGAAAGAGCGATTTGCTACTAAGATAGTAAATGTCGATTGACATGACATCGTACAATTTAGTACGGACACGTATGGATCGCTGACGTACAAGAAAGAAATAGCGAGAGAAAGATCCTCGGACAATAGTAAACTGACAGACAATAGAAAAGAGATCAGCGATCTATGCTAAGACTGAGGCAACCCTGAACCGACGAATGTCGCATACAGACCAGCCACAGAAAGACTTTGAGACCAGTGTGAATGGCAAGATGACCCCGAGGGCCACAATTGCAGATGAGCAACAGTTTTGTTAGCCCAGTCATTCTCAACATATAGCCGAGACGGCGAGCTAAGCCTAACAGTTGAGGCCTTGCCGCCGAAATTCTCGGGGAATGTTGAGCGATTTTTTCCCACGTCTTGAATTAGAGAAGATGTGCTCAAGCTTGAACACGTGGAATCCTTAGATGAGCCTCACGTTGATCCGAGTTGACCCGTGAGATAGTACCTATGGTTGCCGTGTGGCGGAAGGTACGCTAGTCAGAGAGTCGAGAAGTAGGTCTCTCTGAGTCCAGGAGTATCGCCGTAGCTATGGCAAAGCTGCTAAGAGAGTAAATGAGCTTCTTTTGAAGTTTCCTAGTATAGTTTTTAAAGTTTTGTCTTGGATTTTATCTAAGGCACATAGTGAGATTTTAGCGAGTTGCCATGACGAACGAGTACTAGCGAGACCGGCCAATGCCGGTACCGCCCTATTACAGTATCCAAACAAAGACCCCAGTTTCTTGACTTGGGTTAACGGTGTATAATAGCCATAAGGCCGGGAAAATTATGGAGGCTTGAAATA
>CACSLK010030184.1:20457630-20470048 GCA_902706635.1 Striga hermonthica | reverse complement strand
GTAGCCGCCCAGCTGCTCGCCCTCCTTCAACGACCACTCATCCGGGCGGCGAGGGTTGAAATTATCAAAGCCGACCAAGACATTGTTCCTCCATCCTCTATGACGTCGGATAAAGGCCGCTTCTTCCTCGTCAACCTCACAGACCATGCCTTTGTAGCTCTCGGTCAGCTTGTGCTTTGCAATTTTGGCCTCCATATTTGGCCAAAAGTCATCGAGCGTAAGAAGGTCGTGGTCGAGATGCTGGAAAAGCTAACAAAGATTGTATGTAGCGCCAGAGTCCATGTCCATCGCAATCTCATCGAAGAACAGCTTCTGGACCTCGACGTAGGAGAGGGACCGGGGGGGAGAAGGTGCAGGGTCATTCCTCATCTCCTCGGCCGCGGCGTAGGCGTCGACCTAAGCACGTAACTCATTGACGCGCTCGGACAACCGAGCCAAATCTGCGGCGCACCTCCCAGAAAGCTCAGATTTCTCGGAGACAGACTTCTCCTCAAAAGCCCACTTCTCCTCAGCCCAGGCCTTCCTCTCGGCCTCCAGCTCGGCCCGGGCACGGGACGCCTCTTCGGCAGATGCGGCGGCGGCCTCCTTCGCGCTAACCACCTCGGCCTCAGCCAGGGCAACCTGCGTCTCCAGGTCGTCCGCTTTGTTGGCCTTGTCAGTCAGAGCGCGGATTCGGGCCGCACACTCCTTGTGCTCATCCTCCAGTTTAGCCAGGTCAGCCGAAATCTTGTGGGCTTACTCGGCCGCGTGAACGAGCTCGACCAAAGCGCGCCCCATGAGCCCGGCGGAGTGCTGGATAAGATTGCTAGTAGACAACTGTGAGACTGCGACCTCCGCAGTGCCCGACCAGCGCACGAGAGGAATGCGAGAGGCCATCATCACCTGGTTAGGGAGGCCGTACGCGTAGGGAATATTGACCACTCGCACCGACCTGGCATCCAAAAACCAGTAATCGGGAAAACCAGGCATCTCTGCGGCATGTCGGGCACGTCTGACGGGGTCGATTAGGATGTAGGCGTCCGACCCGTCGATGCGGAGCGGAAACGTATTTTTGGGGGATGACGGCTCCCTGGATGGCGTCACTTTTTTCTTTTCTCTACGCGTCGGACCGAGCAGCAAGGTCGTCCTCGCTCACCCTCTTAGTCGTCCCGCAACCTTCTCATTTTGTCTGCTTGAGCGGCGGGCAGGAGTTTCGAGTGCTGCCTTCGTCGTCGGAACCGACCTCTTCGATGACGATGTTATCCTCACGTGTCAAAGGGTCGGGTCTGTACGTCCGCTCGACGCGACGGTGGTGTGATTACCTAGGACGGCCTCCTCGGCCGCTTTCGAGCCTCCTGAGGCGGCCATCTTGGCACGTTCCATGGCCATCCTCATCCTAGCCGCCATTTCCTGGGATCAGTTTCTTAGAGGGTTGGGGTGAGCACGACGGTAAGCGTTGGCCTCCTTGGTGGAGTTAAATCTGCTTTCGCGCAACAGCGAATAGTAAACTGCGAAAGACGAGTCGATCAGAAAACAAGAACAAGCTAAACGCACTAAACAAAGGAAATTCGAACGACTTACTTGGTACCAAGGAACTATTGGGTAGCGTGGGGCAAAGGCCGTGTTCAAGCAGTAGTTCCTGTTTCACGAGATTCCTATAATGACGACCTTCAGGGGGAAGTTCGAGCAGGGTCTTGAGCCTGTCAGCGAAGACGCTGCTGATGGGAGGATTCCGGTTTCAGACTGAAAATGTAAAACACCAACCTGTTTGCACAGAAAACATGACTAAATTAGAATACAAGTTACAGAAATGGTAAACGACTTACAAGGGCCGGAGAGGAAATCCATTTTAGGATGACGAGTAGTGCATGCGGTACGCCAAGTACCGCCAACCCAGAACCACTCTGGCAAGTATCCGTGGAAGGACTCGGGTAGCTTATAGACTACTGAACTGTCAACTCCATGAACCGTCACACAGTAATAGTTTCCGGAGCTGCCCGATTGTTTGAAATTAAAAAACGATTTCACCTCGGTACCAGTAGGACTTGCCCACCGCCGACGCCGGTGGAGGACGATCAGGCTGATCAGCCTGGCAATGACGGTCGGGACGAGCTGGCTAATGCTGACATCAAGTTCTCTCAAAATGTTATTAAGCGCCTCGGGCAGCGGGAACCGCAAGCCGAGTAGGATGCTCTACCGGTACACACCAATGCAACCCGGCGGTGGGCAATGGATCCACTCCCCCGCGTAAGGCGCGAATATACAAACCCCGGGACCAAAGTAGTGTTTACTCCGGAGCTGGACGAGATCAACATCCTCAATAATAGAAGGCATCTCCCACGCCAACTTGTCGCTGGGCACCAGCCAAACCCGAGGAGGTCGTCTCTAACATTCCGGAGGTACCGAGGTGGCCGCCTCGACCGCGACATCGGTAACTGAGTCGACACGACCCATAGGAAACGCTTGCGGCCGCCTGTGTCACCGCGCAAGGTCTTGCGGTCGTGGTCGGGGTCAACGTCTGAGTCAGACGCATCGAGAAAGCTAACGTCTACGTCCTCCTCATCGCCACTGACACCAAAGGGCATATCCGCCGTCGAACCATTCAATCTTACCGCCGTGAGAGGCACCGCCAAAATCGGGGTCATCATATCTCCGAAAACGGGGGTATCAAAGACGCCCTCCTCCGCAACACCGCCGTGAGAGACGGCAGCGCCGCTGGAAGAGGCGGCATTCGCAGCCGGATCAGAGGCCATAGGCGCGAAAGAAAAAACAGACAAATAAATAGAAAGGAGAGACGGAGGTTACCGAAACGATCACTCGAAAATTTGCTCGGGTTCTCGAAAATCTAAGTCGTCGTAAGTCCTGTCGTCCGGGAATTTCAGAATGCTAGGGTTTGTTGCCGAGAGCGTGAAAAACAGAAACACTCAAAGGGGAGGAGATATATATAGTCGAACCTGGCCAATTGGGCGCTGCCACGTGTCCCCAACAATATAAATTCAAAATTCAAAAACGAGGGGGACTGTTCGCATCCCGCGCGTGGTTCTACAGACTGCCTCCACCTGTCCTCTATGCACCCAATCGGTGGCTGACACGTATACGCCTATTGTCCACGCACCCCAACACCTGTCACGTTGAAGTCAGAACGTCACATCAAATCATATCGCACGTCTCACTCAAGACGTTGTTTGAGGACGAGTACACCCAAGGCCTACATAATTCCCTGACAGGTCGTCGGCTCGGGCCTTTGAGAAGCGGGACGAACTCGACCAGGACAAGCTAGACGTCCCGTCCGAGCTCGGGGGCCTGTATGTTGATACCTGAGCTGGCCACCCATCACCCGCTGTCTGGGGAAGGCGAGGCCGAACCGGAAGAAGGTCGACTAGAATTCGACACTGCTGAACCATCAATAAATATCGGGCACGACAAAGGTAGCCCGAGAGGCAGGTGGAAGACCTGGATCCTAGAGGTAAGATGCCGAACAGGCGAGGTGCCGACCTCGATAAGTGATCTCCAAAGTGGGAAGGCCAAATGGGCAGAAAAGCCTACCAGCAGGCGGCCGTGAGGCCAAATAGAAGGATATCGCAGTTCAAGACCGGTCAACAGGGGTTGTAAAAGACGTCAAGTGGAGATGTGCCGATGGGACATTTCGTACAGACAGGTTATCCCAAAGAAGCAAGGGCCTAGGCCTAGACCTGGCAGCATTTAATGTGGCCCATGCTGGCATTTAATGCGAGAGAGACCATCATAGCTAATCCTATGGCTGCATTTAATGCCTGTCATCCCTTTCTACTGTACAATGGGACAACCTGAACAGTGCTCCAACGGTGCCCAGCTAAGAGTAGTATAAATAGCTCATTTACTTCATCTTCAAGGGTGGGTTGAACTCATTTAATATCAGGATAATAGCATATTTTCTCTTTCTACAAGATTTGTAATAATCTCCTATATCATAGCTAAGTGCCGACCACATGTGTCGAATGTCGAGCTGACTCACGGATTAATAAACATCTATTCTTCACTCGTCTTTATCTTTCCTTTGTCGTCCTTTGAATCCTTAACTAAATCTTAATTAATTGTTGACAGAAAACGTCCGTCAACACACTACCCGCAAGTGTACGGTGTAGCTGTAGTAAGCGGCGTTCAAGGTCGTATTCCACAGAGATTGATGTTAAAATAATTAAGTACAAAAATATAGATGATTAAATATTATTTAGACTAACTCGAATTTGAATGGTGATTCTATTCTAAACTAATGAATGATTGCAAAATAAATTCTAACACTAATGAATGCTTATTCTAAAATAAATCAAGTATGAGAAAATAGATCCTAGGCTATGCTTTCCTCGATATTATTCTAGCAAATATTTCTTATTCATTCAAACCTTATTTAATTCTACCAATCGTAGTGATAATCGCTAAAGTAATTTACACCTTTCTCTCTAACAAGTTAAATCGTAGATATTAATTGTTATCTATCTCCTCTCAGTCTCAAGATGAACAACTAACTCCCATAAGTTCCTAAAATTTTCGTTTCTCGCAAAATTCTATCAACCTCTCGGTCTGTTTAGTCTCTTACGTTATGAATTTTCCAATTCTAGCAACCAACTATCTCCTCTCGGTCTCAAGTTAATCACAAATATGCATAAATACGGGCCCTATATTCACACAATCAATATAATCACAAGAATTTGATAAACGAAAGATAAACCGGAATGAATAACTAAAATCACTTCATTAGATAATCTGAGTACTCACAAATCCTAGAATCTCAAATAAGTTTAGCTACTAAACATATTCTCAAAATAAACAAATCCATGAGTTCAAGAAGAAAAAAAAGAGAAAAGAAAGAAGAACTATTGTCGCCGTTAGTTCCTGGATCCTCAATCTTGACTTCCTCAAATCCCGCGTGTGTTTCGTGCTTTCTCTAGGCCCCCAATGGTGTCAAAAGTCCCAAAACCGTGTTCCCCAAGTTCCTTATATACTGTAGGGCAATTATGTGTCAAAAAAGGGATGAAATCGCGCGACAATCCTATTTCCCGCTGGTCACTCTGCGCGTAAGACGACTCGTGTCACATGCCACACGAGTCGTGTGACTTTCCTTGAATTTTCGGCCAACTCCCAGACTCACACGACCTGTGTCACTTAGCTACACGACCCGTGTGAAAATGTTGTAACGAAACATTATTTTTTTCTCACTCACACGACTCGTGTCACTGTCCGCACGAGTCGTGTGTCCTCTTCAGCACCTGATTTTCGTCATTTTTCGTCCCGACTCCATTTATAATGCTTTTTCGGGCATATTTCCTACAAAACTAACGACAAAATGTACCTCCATCATATATTAATAAATAAAACATAATGGTGCACAATCCCATGATAAACACGGCCAAATATCATACTATATCACTCATAATGCATGAAAATATGATGAATGTCAATATGATATACCGAATTTGAAAATTCTGTCGCGCCTCTAAATCAGAGGATATCACTTGAAAATTTGTTTAACAATTAACAAATAACAATATCCTTTTAGAGCATCTCCAATGCTTAATGTTGTAGTGGTAAATTACATTCCACATATTAATATCATAAATTTTCATTCTCCAATGTATAATGTGATCACAAATGTTGTGATGATTTGAACATAACTAATGTCTACAATGTAGAGAAGAATGTGGTTCATCCACATTCTCCTCCACACTCTAGTTAGCCAATGAGGAGAACAGGGAATAATTATTACCATTTTTAAACTATTTAATTATTTAATTTATTTTATTAACTCATATTAAAATTTTAATATTTGACAAGTAGATAATATTGTAATTATACAACATTGTGCATTGGAGATGATTTTTTAATTTAATAGTTGTGAACTCAACATTTGTACTACATGATTCACAATCTATTTAATTTTTTGACATTTGTCAAAAAAAAAATCTATAACAACATTAGAGCATTGGAGATGCTCTTAACAATTAACAATATCTGATTTTTTACCAAAATATTATCCGATTGTTTACCATATCACGTATCAATTAACGATATCCGATTTATTTACCAAAATCTTATCATCTTAATTAACAATATTCGACATCTAATTTAAACAAATTGCATGGGCGGTGATATAGGATATTATACTGGACCCGGTTTAATGGATAAAGCGGATACATATTAGAGGATAAGCCCAATAAGACATCTAAGCCCAACTTAGGCCCAAAAGGTACACTCCCCTATAAAAGGAGGCCAAGGTACCTCATTCTCTCATTCTCTATTCATTCCATACTACAGTCTCTCTCTCTTGATCTGAGCACTGACTTAGGCATCGGAGGCCCGACGCCGGGGCCACCCCCGACGTTGGGTTCTGCAGGTGCGGAGGCCGGTTCGAGTTGAAGGAGCACGGGTGAATCTTATTCACTTCATTGGCGCCGTCTGTGGGGACCCGTAAAAAAAAAGTCAAGCGGAGTTCCGAAAAATTTAAAAAAATCTCCTTCTTCTCCACCGGCCGCCGCCACCGCCGGCCGCCACCTCCGCCGCCGGCCGCCGGAAATTGTGCTCCGATCGGAAAATCGTTTACATCATTAGAAAGATATCTTCGAGGTGAATCTTTCCATAAAATTTCAATCCAAAATTCCTCCGGGAAGGCCGTCAATTTCGCGGTCAAAGTTTCCAGATCTAGCATGAAATCGGTCAAAATCGGGCATTCAAATGCATTTTCCCGACGATCCGGGAGGGCTATGAAAAATCCAAAGGTACCACCGGAATCCTCTCGACGAGACGAATCTCCAGCTACCAATATTCGCCGGAAACCGCCACCCCCGTCGCCGTCCACCGCCGCCTTCGCTGCCGGCCACCGGTCAAAGTTGTCCGATCTGAAAAATTCTTACACCATCGCGAAGCTCTCCTCGTGTGCATTCTACCCTTAAAATTTCGAGCTAAAATTCCTCCGGGAAGGCAGTCAATTTGCCGGTCCAAATTTCTAGATCTAGAGGAAAAGTGGTCAACTACGGTCTTCTTCCCCAATTTACCAGCTATTTTTCGGTGATTTACTTCGAACCGACGGCACCATCGGACTCTCCTTCTCGAGACGCACGCACGGACAGTGACCTTCACCGGAGTCGTCGAGTTTATTTTTTTTTTTTTCTCGGCGGCATTTGCCGATGAGCCGCCGCTGCTTGCGCGCATCCCAGCTCTGCAGACGCTGGTTCTTGGCCCAACGCCCTTCAACCCAGGAGGAGCCCGCTCGCTCGAGCCCAGAAAAGTGTAGCTCGCTTGCTTGAAGCAAATCGGCCCACCCGTGAAGGCCCAAGAGGAAGCCAGCCCATCCAGCAACCCACACGGCCCAATTCGTGAAGGAGTCCAGCAGCTGCGCATGCGGGCCGCATCCAGCCCGCGCGACCCGCTCTTCCCTCACGCCCAGGCCCGCGCAGCCCGTGACAGGCCCGCGCTTGGCCCACTTCCCCCACCTTCTTCAGCCCGCGAAGCCTCCTTCCCTAGCCCGCTTGGGGCCCAACGCGCGGCCCGCTCCTTTCCAGTCTCTACCAGGCCCAATACCCCATCCCAGCAGCCCCAGCGCGGCCCAAAACCCCATAGGTAGCTTATTTTGTGTCCCAGCTTCCTCCAACTCGAGAAAAAATGGTCCAACAGCCCGGGTTCGAGCACAAGACCAATTCAGAATGATACAACGCAGTCGGGAAGGTAAATTGAGATAACATTATCGCGATGAAGGTACGAGGCTCATTTAAATGGTAAAATTTGAAGGCTTGAGGATTTAAATTGGTGATATTCGACTTGAGGATTATTTGCTTTGCTCGTGTTGGATTACATGGTTTATTAATAGAGGATTATTTGAATTATTCGGGGATAATTATGTGATTTATCTTTGGATGATTATTCGATTTGCTCGAGCGATTGTTTGATTTAGTTGTGAATGATTATTTGATTTGCCCGAGCGATTATGGGACTTATGTGTGAGTGATTATTCAATTTATTCAAGGAGATTATTCGATTTATTCATGGCCATGTTTGAATTATTCGAGGAGATATTATTGAATTGATTGCGGGATTATTAAATTTGATTGTGGATATATTTGATATGATCGAGGATACATTATTTAAATAATTCATGAGATTATGCGATTTATCCATGAAAATTATTTGGCATATTGGAGGCAATTATTTGATCTATTCGAGGTGATATTTGATTGTTTGAGGAGATATTATTCATTTCGTTCGAGGTGATATTTGACTTATTCGTGGAGGATTATTTGTTTTGCTCGTGTTTACATGGTTTATTCGTGGATTTATTTGAGTCGTTTGTGGAGATGTGCAATTCATTTGTGGATATTTTTGTTTTGCTCGAGCGATTATTGGATTTATTTATGGATGATATCTCTTTGAATTTTTGTCGAGGAAACGACGAAATAACCCGAGCCTTGCCGAGCTATGGCGGAGGAGCTGTTCAGTGTCGAGGACAAAATGAACGAGCATGAGTCCATCAAAGGTGGGTGATAATGAAGGACCAACATGGATGATATAGGTCACCAGTGGCGATGTAAAAGGCAAAAACCATTCTCTTTTGGGAGAGGTAAGACGAATTGGAGTGGTATTCTCAACCGTCAGGTACAAAACGATTTAGTGGTCGAGTTTGATCGACACATATGAATGTTTGAATATTTTTGGCGAAATTTATGGCATGGTGAGGTACATGGGCATGTTTGGATTATCATTTCGAGGACTAACAAAATTATCGAGTGTTATCATATGTTGTTATGTTCGATGTTTTCCTTTTCGACCTCAGTGGCAGGTCAAAGAATTTGAGCACAAGTCGTCAGATACAACCAGGAAAAGGAGGTCGAATACATTTGATTCTTTATCTTGTTCGATATCATTATGCACATTATGAGACTAACGAAAATGATCGATTACTATCATATCTTGTTTTGCTCGATGTGTTTCTATTTGACCTCAGTGGCAGGTCGAAGAAAAAAATACACCATGACTAAGGCCTCCGGGCTGGGTGGTCGCTTGTTTAGAACACCCCTTGGGATGGGCAGGTTGGTCGCCTGTTTAGAACATCCCTCGGATTGGGTGGGCAAGTGCCTGAAGAAAAAAAATCCACCATGACTAAGGCCTCTGGGATGGGTGGTCGCTTGTTTCGATAGGCCCCCTCGGGGTCGGCAAGTGCCTGAAGACAAACTCCACCATGACTAAGGCCTCCGGGCTGGGTGGTCGCTTGTTTAGAACACCCCTTGGGATGGGCAGGTTGGCCCCTGTTTCGAACATCCCTCAGATTGGGTGGGCAAGTGCCTGAAGAAAAAAAATCCACCATGACTAAGGCCTCCGGGCTGGGTGGTCGTTTGTTTCGATAGGCCCCCTCGGGGTCGGCAAGTGCTTGAAGACAAATTCCACCATGACTAAGGCCTCCGGGCTGGGTGGTCGCTTGTTTAGTACACCCCTTGGGACGGGCAGGCTGACCTCCTATTTCGAACATCCCTCGGATTGGGTGGGCAAGTGGGAAGACACGGATAGCTCGAGCAGACCTCGGAGGCAGGTCGATGATTCCTATTCGGTCCTGTTTGATTAGTTATTATTGTATATTTGTTCCTAACCCAGTGGCAGGTTTAGGGAAGCCAAAATCCACCATGACTAAGGCCTTCGGGCTAGGTGGTCGATCCTAGTGTTGGGTCGTGAAGATACGGATAGTTCGAGCAGACCTCGGAGGCAGGTCGATGATTGCATCTTGATTATATTTGATTTGTTATCATTGTACATTTGTTCCTAACCTAGTGGCAGGTTGAGAGAAGATAAAATCCATCATGACTAATGCCTTCGGGCTGGGTGGTCGATCCTTGTGTTGGGTCGTGAAGACATGGATAGCTCGAGCAGACCTCGAAGGCAGGTCGATGATTTCTTCTTGATTATATTTGGTTTGTTATCATTGTACATTTGTTCCTAACCTAGTGGCAGGTTGAGAGAAGACAAAATCCACCATGACTAAGGCCTCCAGGCTGGGTGGTCGATCCTAGTGTTGGCTAACAGATTTATTTGATTTGGTTTCGTGCTATTTATGCCTCTGACCACAGTGGTAGGTCGATCGAACTCGCTAGGGATAGCTCAAGCAGGTGGATTTATTTGATTTAGTTTTGTGTTATTTATGCCTCTGACCTCGGTGTGGCAGATCGACCAAGTTCGTTATGGGTAATTTGAGCGGGTGGTTTTATTTAGTTTGGTTTTGTTGTATTTGTGATTTCGACCCCAGGGACGGGTCAGGTGTATTTATATTTGCTCGAACAGGTTGACTGTTGATTCTGATTTATTGAAATTGTATTTCGACCCCAGTGGCGGGTCAAGTATATTCATTTTTGCTCGAGCAGGTTGTTTGTTGATTCTAGTTTATCGAATTGATTTTTCGACCCCAATGGCGGGTCAAGTTTATTCATTTTTGCTCGAGCAGGTTGTTTGTTGATTTTGGTTTGTCGAATTGATTTTTTGGCTCCAATGGCTGGTCGAGTATATTCATTATGGCTTGAGCAGGTTGATTGCGCTTTATTTGATTATGATTCTGTCGAATTGATTTTTCGACTTTAGTGGCGGGTCGAGTAAATTCATTATGGCTTGAGCAGGTTGATTGTGCTTTATTTGATTATGCTTCCGTCGAATTGATTTTTCAACTTCAGTGGCGGGTCGAGTATATTCATTATGGCTTGAGCAGGTTGTTTGTTGATTTTGGTTTGTCAAATTGATTTTTCGACTCCAGTGGCAGGTCGATTATATTCCTTATGGCTTGAGCAGGTTGATTGCGCTTTATTTGATTATGATTCTGTCGAATTGATTTTTCGACTTTAGTGGCGGGTCGAGTACATTCATTATGGCTTGAGCAGGTTGATTGTGCTTTATTTGATTATGCTTCCGTCGAATTAATTTTTCGACTTCAGTGGCGGGTCGAGTATATTCATTATGGCTTGAGCAGGTTGTTTGTTGATTTTGGTTTGTCGAATTGACTTTTCGACTCCAGTGGCGGATCGAGTGTATTCATTATGGCTTGAGCAGGTTGATTGTGCTTTATTTGATTATGATTCTGTCGAATTGATTTTCGACTTCAATGGCGGGTCGAGTACATTCATTATGGCTTGAGCAGGTTGAATGTGCTTTATTTGATTATGCTTTCGTCGAATTTATTTTTCGACTTCAGTGGTGGGTCGAGTATATTCATTATGGCTTGAGCAGGTTGATTGTGCTTTATTTGATTATGCTTCCGTCGAATTGATTTTTCGACTTTAGTGGCGGGTCGAGTATATTCATTACGGATTGAGCAGGTTGGCGGTTGATTTAATTTTCAAAGGAATATACAACATGCTTGAATCTTAAACTTTGAACTGAGGGGTTGTAGGACGAGGTGGTATAAGTGTAACACCCCGCCTAAAATTACTAAAATCAGAGTAAATTTTTCGCGCTATAAATGGAAAGCATTGATTTGATTTTCGAAAACTCATATTAATTTTTTGAAAATACTTTAACTTAAAACGCGGGATGCTAATCAACTTTAATCTTATATCTTTATATCTTTAATCTCTCATGCATGCGACCAAATAAATTCATTCTAGAATTAAGGCCATGAATAATACCGGATAACACATGCATATTCTGAAAGTCTGACATAACCTGACATCTGAAATACTAGCCTGAAATCTGACATCTGAAACTCAAGTCTGAAATTCTGAAATATTGTTCTAGAGTGCGGAAGCAAATATAAATTCAAACATCGAGACAAACATGCAGCAAACGAGCATAAATAAAGCATAATTAATTCAAACAATTCAAAACATGACATAACACAAATATCTTGACTGATGACCACAACCACATATCCGGCTCACGCTGCACGCGGGACTCCGTCACCTGAAAAAGAGGGTAGTGGGGAGGCGTGAGCACAAAGGAATCAACGGTGCTCCGCCGGGACCGGCGCTGATATACTCAGCACAATTAATAATAAACTATGAAATCAACATATATATGAATAAACTGGTCTGGCTATGGGACTAACGGTAAACCGGTACTCATGTGCACACTCTGGGGGTCCCCTCCCACAGAAATCCAGGAAAGGCACTAATCACCCCATCTGGACGCTAGACTTAGGACGGGCCCTAATCACACACATCCAAGTCATAACTGAAATACTGAAATATTGACCAAGACGGGATCACTCATCCGTCTCGGTCCTTCAATTTTAAACACATATAGATCTCAGACATGGTAAATTATTAAAAGCGATGAAATACACAGTACGTGGTCCCCACCTGGAAACTGGCAAAAAGCAAATGCTGAGTATATCTGAAATGGGTAGCTGATGGAGGCTCGACTCTCCTCAAGCTACAAAATATATTGAGCGAAATATTCTAAGTACTAGGCTCAGAATAAAACTCAAATCTTTAATATC
>CACSLK010030184.1:20435635-20455475 GCA_902706635.1 Striga hermonthica | reverse complement strand
AAATAGGTCTTTTTATATGTCCAAAAGTCCTCTCCTAAGTGAAAAAGGTAAGAAATTAAAAACAGCCCGCGTCGCGACACGACCTGACACGCCCGTGTCACAGGTCGTGTTACAGGTCGTGTCAGGTCTCCGGGGCTTCAAAATCCTCCCAGCTACGTGACATGGTCTCTGACACGGGCATGGAGGTCGTGTCACAGCCCGTGTCAGGTCCCAGCATGCACGTTTTTGTCCGTTTTGCTCGTTTCTTCTATTTTTCTCATCCGTGCATCAATCTATCATCATCCCGGGGCTCTTAGGCACCTACCATGCTCCTCCAATAGCCAAAAGCTCTACAAATATGTGAAAATATCTACAAAACAAGCACGCGTAATACCTTTCCAACAAATATAGAACTAAAGCACAAATATGCAATTTATACACCACAAATGCAACAATTAAGCTCTAAATACTATTTGAATATGGTGTAAAATCACACATGAACAGCTGCTCCTCGTAAGTCAGGTCTTGGCCGATCTCAAGCTTTCTGAAATTCAACACGTGCCTTAGATCATGCACGTAATTTCTCAACATCGAAACGCGAAAGACGTTGTGCACACCCGGAAGCTCGGGTGGCAACGCCAAACTGCATACTACCCGCCCACTCGATTGAGGATCTCGAATGAGCCTATATAATAGGGATCTCAGACTGACACTATGGTCTCAGATACTCCGTGGAAAGTAATCCCACGGTCGTAAATACTGAAAAACTGCTCCATGGTCATCGTCATCCTCACGGGCATTCGCGGGCCGACTTCGCCAGTCGGTCCACAACTACCCAAACCACATCGAGCTGCTCTTTTGATTTGGGTAGTCCCGTAACGAAATCCATGGTAACGTGCTCCCACTTTCACAACAAAACCTCTAGTGGTTGCACGAAACTGGGTGGAAACTTGTGCTCAGACTTCACTTGCTGGCAAACCAAGCACTTTTTCCATGAACTCGAAAATGCTAACTAAGTTATATGACAAAACCCTAAACTTCAAGTCTAAGATTTCTAACTCTGAATTCTGTCTTCCTCCTGCTAGTGATCTCGGCTATGCCATGGCAACTCCGGTATCAAGCCCCCAGGTAATTCGGACTAGTGACTCTTATTTCAAGCCTCCATAATTTTTCCAGCCTTATGGCTATTATACACCGTTAACCCAAGTCAAGAAACTGGGGTATTTGTCTGGATACTGTAATAGGGCGGTACCGGCATTGGCCGGTCTCGCTGGTACTCGTTCGTCATGGCAACTCACTAAAATCTCACTATGTGCCTTAGATAAAATCCAAGACAAAACTTTAAAAACTATACCAGGAAACTTCAAAAGAAGCTCATTTACTCTCTTAGCAGCTTTGCCATAGCTACGGCGATACTCCTGGACTCAGAGAGACCTACTTCTCGACTCTCTGACTAGCGTACCTTCCGCCACATGGCAGCCATAAGTACTATCTCACGGGTCAACTCGGATCAACGTGAGGCTCATCTAAGGATTCCACATGTTCAAGCTTGAGCACATCTTCTCTAATTCGAGACGTGGGAAAAAATCGCTCAACATTCCCCTAGAATTTCGGCGGCAAGGCCTCAACTATTAGGCTTAGCTTGCCGTCTCGGCTATATGTTGAGAATGACTGGGCTAACAAAATTGTTGCTCATCTGCAATTGTGGCCCTCGGGGTCATCTTGCCATTCACACTGGTCTCAAAGTCTTTCTGTGGCTGGTCTGTATGCGACTTTTGTCGGTTCAGGGTTGCCTCAGTCTTAGCATGGATCGTTGATCTCTTCTCTATTGTCTGTCAGTTTACTATTGTCCGAGGATCTTTCTCTCGCTATTTCTTTCTTGTACGTCAGCGATCCACACGTGTCCGTACTAAATTGTACGATGTCATGTCAATCGACATTTACTATCTTAGTAGCAAATCGCTCTTTCGAACGGATTTGTCATTCAAAACGCAAGCATTTGAGCATTCTGATCATCCATCGATCTGTAATATTGATGAGGACAACTAGCATTTGCGGTTCGACTAGCTGTGACCCGGCTCCCGACGATGCGGTACGTTGCACAAGGTACGTTGCATGCGGCTTACCCACTACCCGGGGCCCACGGGCGCGGAACACCTGCATACTATACATGCGTGCAATGTACCTGCGGCGTCAGTGTCGCCTGCAGTCATAAACACAGTCGTATCCACGTCTTATGCTAGTGGCTTCATGGTACTGCGGTGCTGAGTTAACTCGGCGCACTACTACTGGATCTAACTTCTTCCTGATACAAATCGAGGGTCTCACTACTTATATGGGTAAAATTTACCCAAGGGTACTTAAAATTTCAATGTTGAGGCTTTTCTGTTCTTTCTTCTCTCAAGTCCAATCTAAAGCTAGTGATGTCGTACACCACCAGTACTTAGAGATGACTTCATCACCTCAATTTTCTCGTGCTTCCTGATCTTGAGGCTTCGGGCTCCTCAACTTCTCATAAAGGATGTCCAAGCTTTAAGTTCAATATCGGAACTTATTGTCTTCCCACATGGGTCGACAATTTTTCGACTCTCAAAGGTGAGTACTTACTCTCCTCCTTGAGTCGACTTTTGGTAATTGGTGCACATCTTCTTTCTTCACGAACCATCGGGCGCACCCTAGGGTGACGCTCTTGGTCCAACAATTCACAATTTGAATTTGGGTCTTCAGTTCTCTCAGCTTCTTGGCGTCTGGGTCTTCAGCTCTTGCAGCTTCTTGGAGTCTGGGTCTTCAGCTCTTGCAGCTTCTTGGCGTCTGGGTCTTCAGCTCTTGTAGCTTCTCAGCGTCTCTCGGTTTGGCACTTTTGAACTTCCACTCGGCTTTCATTAAATTCTCTGTGAACTGTCGTCTGAGTTTTCTCATACTATTGGAACTTCCTTGGGTGACGGAGTCAAAACATGACTCAACGTGCAATCCTCGCTCTAGTTTCCTTTAAACTGGGTCTCCTCTTCCTCTAACTACTAGAGATCACCTCATATGGAAAATATATCTGCTATGGCTCAGCTTCAAGCCTCCATGGTTCCTCCCGGACATATGGCTTTTATTTCAAGCCTCCAGGACTTACCCGGATCTATGACTCTTATACACTGAAAACCTATTACTTATAATACTAGTTGGAAGGCATCTTTCCAACTCAAGTGAGGTAACCTCTAGAGTTAGAACTCAACTCAAAGTTTACATAGTTCAAACAATGGAAAGTTCACTGCTTTACCTATGTGTTGCAATCCATCGGCTTATTAATCTAACTTCCGCAAGTGTCGGATTATAGCAATAACTCACTCTTTGCGGTCTTTATCTTATGGAATGCAATGAAATTTTGGTCTCAACTTGAATTTTTAACGGAGTTTCAAAAGCATGGAGAAATTCCCACAACAAAAGTATTGCGGGTTCACGGAATAGAGATAATTAAACTACACGCATCTTCTTAAGTCTTTTGGACTTCTGCTTCTAGTGGTGACGAGCGAAGGCGCTGGCACTTTCTCCTCCTTGTTGATCCTGGGTCAGCTATTGCTTGTTGGGTTTTGCCATTTCTGGCAAAATTCATTGGAATGTAGACTTTACTCCATCTTAACTCTAAAGTTCAAAATAGGTCTTATAGCTCTAATATATTGCCACGGTTATCCTCGATATGTAGTAAAAGGTACTTGCCCCTAACGTAATCGAGACTTTTTCTAAAGTTATATTTCGCTCTGCCCTCAAAAAGTCGGAGGTAGAGCGTACAAATAATTGACTCTACTGAAATTCTGACTAAAGCAGTATAGCCGATTAATAAATAACTACACTATACTTTAATAATTTATCGAATTCCGAAAACACCTAGCTTGGCTAGAGGTCCAGTTACACTAAAATCTTCTAAGTTCTTACTAGAGTTCTGACTAGAATTCTCAAATCTTAATTGAAGGATAGATCTAGCGCCCCTGAAATAATCTGACTTCAATTAAATATGCATTCGCAAATAAAAGTTGTACAGGTGACGTACCTCGGAGTCGGCCTGGCGTGAGCGTGGTGTGGTCATATCTCACTGAAATTTCAGTATACAGAACCACTAAGTGGCTCTGATACCAACTGTAACACGCCGCCTAAAATTACTAAAATCAGAGTAAATTTTTCGCGCTATAAATGGAAAGCACTGATTTGATTTTCGAAAACTCATATTAATTTTTCGAAAATACTTTAACTTAAAACGCGGGATGCTACTCAACTTTAATCTTATATCCTTATATCTTTAATCTCTCATGCATGCGACCAAATAAATTCATTCTAGAATTAAGGCCATGAATAATACCGGATAACACATGCATATTCTGAAAGTCTGACATAACCTGACATCTGAAATACTAGTCTGAAATCTGACATCTGAAACTCAAGTCTGAAATTCTGAAATATTGTTCTAGAGTGCGGAAGCAAATATAAATTCAAACATCGAGACAAACATGCAGCAAACGAACATAAATAAAGCATAATTAATTCAAAACATGACATAACACAAATATCTTGACTGATGACCACCACCACATATCCGGCTCACGCTGCACGCGGGACTCCGTCACCTGAAAAAGAGGGTAGTGGGGAGGCGTGAGCACAAAGGAATCAACGGTGCTCCGCCGGGACCGACACTGATATACTCAGCACAATTAATAATAAACTATGGAATCAACATATATATGAATAAACTAGTCTGGCTATGGGACTAACGGTAAACCGGTACTCATGTGCACACTCTAGGGGTCCCCTCCCACAGAAATCCAGGAAAGGCACTAATCACCCCATCTGGACGCTAGACTTAGGACGGGCCCTAATCACACACATCCAAGTCATAACTGAAATACTGAAATATTGACCAAGACGGGATCACTCATCCGTCTCGGTCCTTCAATTTTAAACACATATAGATCTCAGACATGGTAAAATATTAAAAGCGATGAAATACACAGTACGTGGTCCCCACCTGGAAACTGGCGAAAAGCGAATGCTGAATATATCTGAAATGGGTAGCTGATGGAGGCTCGACTCTCCTCAAGCTACAAAATATTTTGAGCGAAATATTCTAAGTACTAGGCTCAGAATAAAACTCAAATCTTTAATATCTTATATATCTAGGTTCGCTCACTCAGCTTTAAAAATCATTTTAGGGATTTTCGGGCTGATTTTAAAAATATTATCGTCGTTGAGGCATTCTAGAGTTCTCTGAAACATTTCTAAGTCTGGAACTAAAATCTGACTTAAATCTAATCTGACTGAAATCTAAACGATATCTGAATCTTTAATCTATCTGGAATCTTAACTTTATCTGAAATTTACCTGAAATATATATCTGAAATTCTATCTCTGAAATTCTATCTGAAATATATATCTGAAATTCTATCTCTGAAATTCTATCTGAAATTCTCTACGAACCATCTGGCCTGCCCAGACTGGTTCGACTGAACTGGACCGACGGCTCACTCGAGGCCAGTCGATCATTCGCTTGACTATGTGCAGCTCGGTTTGACCGTGGTCCGGGTTCGGCGTGGCAACTCGGGCCGGCACGAACTCGACTGACACGGCTTAGCCGATGCACGGGTTTGAAACGGTGCCACGGTCACTGACGCAGGGGCGTGCTTGGACCACGGCTAACGAAACGGCGCGTAGACGGCAAGTCGGATGGACTCGGTGCACGGGCACGCACTCGGGGGTTGACTCGGACTCGGTGCACGGGCACGCACTCGGCGGTTCGGCTCCAACGGTCGGACGAGAGACGGTCACGTGCGCGAGACGTCGATACGAATTACGAATTGACGATACGACGGTTAATAATTATTCAGGTGGTACTAGGGTTCATACATTTATAATCGGATCCAGAAAAATACCCGGTTACTGGAACCGGATAAAACTAGGGTTTTGATTCTCGAAAATCCTAACTCCTTTAAGGCCGATAATTAATATATATATTCTATGTGATTTATAATAAATCTATAATGCACAACTGCAGCTAAAATCTCAATCAAACTAATATTTTATTTTTACGGCATTAATATCTAAAGTCTCGATTTTTATAACTTAGTCAAACAACATCCAAAATTTACGAAAATTGAAACATAACATCCTCAGTATATATATAGTCTATGGCCAACATCTCAAGTCAAAAGTCAACTCCTAACTCAGTCAACTAAAGATCGCTACGACCGGTCAACGCATTTGACCGGCTCGTCTACCTATCAAACGACGACCGAAAAATCACAAATTTCAACCTAAGCCTCAAAACGATGCCACAAATTTTATGGTATTTATTTCAACATTTTATCGCATTTATTTAAAAAGTCGAACATATTCGCTTTAAGCCCGAAAATCCCGATTTATTCAAAATCACTCAAATCACATATCATTTTTCTCTTATTCCATTTATATCATTTTGTCTAAGCCATAAAATGTGAGTTTTAGTTATTATACCTCACAATGCTCGGAAACGAGCGGATCGAGAAATAGCTCGGCTAAGAAACAAAGGGAAAGGGAACAACCGGGCCGAATCTAGGGCTTAGGTCGGATCTTGGAGCTGCTCGGGTCGAGTTAGGGCCAGCCCAACCCAAATATGATGCAACCAGGTCGGTTTTCATGGTGTTCGGGTTGGACCTGGTGTGGAGGACACGGATCCGAGCTGCTCGGGTACAAGGCGTGTGAATCCGGGCTCGATGCACCCGGGTACGGACGTCAAACACGCATGAACCGGATTGACTCGAAGTTCGGGTCTGTTTTAGAGAGCTGACCACGGATTTGAGGTGTTTGGGCGCGGCTCGTGCACGGGTGCTGCGGATCTGAGCTCGGGTGTACGGACACCGAGCTGCTGCTGGTTCATGTTGCCGAAAAACAGACGTGAGCTAGGGTGGTGCTGCGCTAGAAATGGAGCAGGCTCGACGGGGCTCATGATTTCGGGCCTGAGTCGCGCCAGAGAGATGGGTAGCGGGCTGAGGAATATGACTGCTGAGGTCGTCGAAAAGGGAGGACGACGGTGGCTCTGGCTCGCCGGAAAACACGCGGCTGTAAGTTGGAGGTGGGGCTGCAATAACTAGCCGGAGGTCGGAGCTGGTCGCGGTTGTACGGATGTCGTGGGGCTGCTGCTCGGTCGCGCGTGGAGTGGAGCAGTCTGGGACGAGCTTGGACTGCGGTGTTTGGCTCGTGGTGGCAGCTGCAAGGACTGCTCGCCGGCGTGGAGGTCGTCGGGCGGCAGCTCGCCGGAGCTGTGGATAGGTGGCCGGATTTTGAAAGCTTCAAGCCATGGTTGTTGGATGAGGAAGAAAGCTTGTTCTACTTTGCTTAATGTTGGTGTTGGGAGATGTTGAAGAAGATGGAGATGAAATGAATGGATATGGTGTTGGGTGAAGTGGATAAGATTTTTGTGGCCAATAATGAGCTATAAGATGTTCTATTTGTAGATGGGGAACAACTAGGGTTTTTTGTTCTTGTTGGGCCTAAAAATCGGGCCTAACAATTACTAAAGTCGGGCTCATAAAAATTGTTATGTAATCGGGCTAGTAAAAATCCTACGCTTGGGCTCGATTTTAAAATCGGATGTGGACTAGGAATTTTAAATGCCTGGTTAATAAAATTAGTCGAACTGGAACTAATTATATTAATCAGTTAAATAAAATATGACGGCTTGTAGTAATAATTTCGACTTGAGCCGAAATTAAATATTGGGCTCGGAACTAAAATACTACAAGAGCTCGATATTATATTATCACTTGGCATGAAAATTAATTCGACTACTCGAATTAAAAATGGGCCGACTAATCAAATTGGATCCGCCAAAAATCAATTGGGCTCGATTAATCAAATTATCCGGCTTTGATTCGCTTAAATAAAATTCCAATTATTCCAAGGCTCGATAATATAAAAATATAACTGATACGTGGGCTAGATAAATCCGACTTTATTAATTAAAATCGAATGAATTTTTCTTGGCTGAAACTTTAATACTAATTATTTAATTTAACGCATATTAATATAATAAATGCATCAAATTTAGAAACTTAATATTTATGGATATATAGTCGATCTCCATAAATAGTAATTAAAAATCTGGGCGTTACAATAAGAGAGCTCGAACATGGTGATCGAAACACAACAGACGTAAATTCAAATTTTCAAATTCAATACTTCGGTCAACGGTCTCTCGACTCGCGGTTTTCGACCTCAATGGTCTCGACTCTTGGTTTTTGACCTCTTGCTGTCTTGATTCTCGGTTTTCGACCTCAGCGGTCTCGATTCTCGATTTTCGACCTCAGCGGTCTCGACTCTCAGTTTTCGACCTCAGCGGTCTCGACTCTCGATTTTCGACCTCAGCGGTCTCGACTCTCGATTTTCGACCTCAGCGGTCTGGACTCGCGGTTTTCGACCTCAATGGTCTCGACTCTCGATTTTCGACCTCAACAGTCTCGACTCGCGGTTTTCGACCTCAATGGTCTCGACTCTCGGTTTTCGACCTCTTGCAGTCTCGATTTTCGGTTTTAGACCTCAGTGGTCTCGATTCTCGATTTTCGACCTCAACGTTCTCGACTCTCGGTTCTCGACCTCTTGCGGTCTCGATTCTCGATTTTCGACCTCAGCGGTCTCGACTCTCGGTTCTCGACCTCTTGCGGTCTCGATTCTCGATTTTCGACCTCAGCGGTCTCGACTCTCGGTTTTCGACCTCTTGCGGTCTCGATTCTCGGTTTTCGACCTCTTGCGGTCTCGATTCTCGGTTTTCAACCTCAGTGGTCTCGATTCTCGATTTTCGACCTCAGCGGTCTCGACTCTCGGTTCTCGACCTCTTGCGGTCTCGATTCTTGATTTTCGACCTCAGCTGTCTCGACTCTCGGTTTTCGACCTCTTGCGGTCTCGATTCTTGGTTTTTTACCTCAACGGTATCGACTCTCGGTCTTCGACCTCAGCGGTCTCGATTCTCGATTTTCGACCTCAGCGGTCTTGATTCTCGGTTTTCGACCTCAGCAGTCTCGATTCTCGATTTTCGATCTCAGCGGTCTCGACTCTCGGTTCTCGACCTCTTGCGGTCGCGATTCTCGATTTTCGACCTCAGCGGTCTCGAATCTCGGTTTTCGACTTCTTGTGGTCTCGACTCTCGGTTGTCGACCTCAACGGTCTCGACTCTTGGTTTTCGACCTCAGCGGTCTCGATTCTCGATTTTCGACCACAGCGGTCTTGATTCTCGGTTTTCGACCTTAGTGGTCTCGATTCTCGGTTTTTGACCTCAACGGTCTCTCGACTCTCAGTTTTCGATCTCAGCGGTCTCGGTTATCCGTTTTCGACCTCAATGGTCTCTCGCTCTTGGTTTTCGATCTCAGCGGTCTCGATTCTCGGCTTTCGACCTCAGCAGTCTCGGTCCTCGGTTTTCAACCTCAATGGTCTCTCGATTTTCGATTTTCGACCTCCGCAGTCTCGACTCTTGGTTTTCGACCCCGACATCAGATCACTCGGTTTCCGACCTCCGTGGTCTTTCGATTTTCGCTCTTGAGATCTCAAAGCTCATTTGGAGGATATTTCAGTGATTATTCAATGGTCATTCGATTTTCGATGCTCGATCTTAGTGGCAAGTTGAAGAAAACAACTCGAAGAGGCATTTCACTCTTGGATCGAGTTATGCTTACTCGACCAGAGTGGGGGGACTAGATGATATAGGATATTATACTGGACCCGGTTTAATGGATAAAGCGGATACATATTGGAGGATAAGCCCAATAAGACATCTAAGCCCAACTTGGGCCCAAAAGGTACACTCCCCTATAAAAGGGGGCCAAGGTACCTCATTCTCTCATTCTCTATTCATTCCATACTACAGTCTCTCTCTCTTGATCTGAGCACTGACTTAGGCATCGGAGGCCCGACGCCGGGGCCACCCCCGGCGTTGGGTTCTGCAAGTGTGGAGGCCGGTTCGAGTTGAAGGAGCTCGGGTGAATCTTATTCACTTCAGGCGGATTTGAAGCAAATTGCATGGGTGAATGAATTATTTCAAACAAATTGCATGAGCGGGAAAAAATAAAATAAAAAAAAAAAGAATCTGAAACTAGTAAAAAACGAAATACAAAAGTGGGAAAATGAATTATTTATTTTGAATTTTTTGAATAGTTTTTCTTGACTGTATTATATAGTAATAGATATAGATCTGCTAAAGACGGAAGTATATATAGTGATTATATGTGTGCAAAAATTATATTTTTTCTTTTAATATATTATTTTCAAAATATTGATTGATATCACATAGATGTAGGATTCTATCAACTATAATAATTATTGATTTGAATGTTTCAAACTAACACTTCATTGGTAAGTAAATCATCAGATTTTGGAAAATAAAAAATGAATCTTAAATTGTGATATTTACAATAAATAAAGTAAATCAAGTTTTGATATTTTATGACGTGGTGTTATACTGGACGCATAATTCGTTTATTATATTCCCAATCAAGAAAATAGAATCATTTAGTTTTAGAAATGGTTATATCAATTAGCATGTTAAATAAGACTCAAAATCCATAATTTGTGTATTCTATTCCCAATTAGATATGCTTTTCCGTTATTCGAAAAAATAATTAAAGGTAGAATCATTTTGTAGATTTTATATTATATAAAATCCAATTTTTTAAGGAATGTTGTATTTCATTTTTAAATTGTTTGTGAGATGTATCATATATTATATTTTGTTTGTGATTTTGTTTTTGTTGAAGAAATGTGTAAATGTGTTATTATATTTTTATTTGTTCGTGAGGTGTATTATAGAATAAACCAACTTATTTTTTTAAAGAACAAAAAAATTTCATTTCAATTTGTAAATTGACAGATTCGGTAGGATATTGTTATCCACGATTAGTTCGAATACGTGTTCACGTATGAATTAAATTGTTTTTTGTGGACAATGGATATGGACAAATCTAAATAATTAAATCAAATTTAATTGGAATGCGGTAAAGAAAGATTAATTCGAATTCGAATAAGTTAACAAAATTCGATTTAAATAAATAGGATTCACATATGAATTAAATTGGACTCGATGTGGAAAACGGATAAGTCAAAATGTTGAGAATCAGTAATTGATTTAAATTGGAAATCCACCCATGATAATAGGAATCACGTGTAATGCAGATAAATAGCATCCTAATTTTTTTAAAAGTTTATTCCTACACGTATGGAAATCGCATCTAATTGATTTAATAAACAATATCATATCCAATTTGATTTGTTACCAAATTGCATGGGCGTGACATGTGAAAAAAATAAAAAAAAAAAAAAAAAAAAAAAAAAAAAAAAAAAAAAAAAAAAAAAAAAAATTGCTGGAAAAAGGGTATAAAACAAAAAACAGAAGCGGGAAAATGACATAAAACACGGAAAAATGAAATCTTTTTTTCAAAATATTTTCATAATTTATCTTAGCCGTATTATATAGTAATAGATTATTTTGAACAAATATAATCAAAATGTCTCCTCGAGATTTCTTTGGATATATTACGAAATGAATAATTACGAAAGGGATTGAATCAAAGGGATAATTACGAAAACTCACCGAGATTTATTTGTATTACAATAATATCCAAAGATATTAAAAAATTATAACCCCTAATTACTCCCGATTTTATTTCCAAAAAGTTGAAATGAAACAATTCAAATTTAAGTAATTACCCAAGCCTCGCCTCTCTCTTCGCAGAAATCCCCAAATCAGAAAAAGGAAAACCTAGATTACGCTCGCCGGTGCCTCCCTCCTTCCAGGCTCTCCACGACGCCACGGCGCCAGCCGTTTCTGGTCCGAGTCGCTCGTCGGCCACAGCTCATCCGCCCCTCCCCGGTGTAGTGCTTCGCCGCCTCGTCGGTTGACTATGTCCGGTGAGCTTCGGGTGTGTCTCGTGAGGCGTGGGGTGGCTGGCTCCAGCAGGCTCTGTTGAGTTCGATGGGGCCGAGGTTTGGTCTTCTTCTCCATCCTTCGTGTTCGTTCGGGCTGCTGGGCTTTGCCTTTGGGTGGTGTTGGTGGTTGCAGCCTTTGGTTGCTGTGAAGGAAGAGGAGTAGATGCCTCCGGTTCTAGACCAGGGTGGTCCGCTTGGGTGGAGGATTTGGCCGTCTGGTGTGGTTTCAATTAGCCGAGTTAGCCACCTCTGAAGTTTTTGGAGCTATATTCGGGCTGGGTTCCTATTCGTGTGGCCGTTTGTCCCTGGGTGCTGTGTCTGTGGCTTCGCAGTTGGTTACCGATTGGGGGAAGGGTTTATTATAGTACTGTATGTGTTTTTTTTATGTGTTGTTTCTGGTTTATTAGCGTGTTTTTGTGTCTTCTTTGTAGAAGTTTTATTCTCTTTTGTTAGAGGATTTAGTGGGTGTGTTAGTTTGGCTATTTCCAGGACACACCTTTGTGTGCGTTCCTCCTAGATTCGGCTTGGTAGCTGGTTGGCTTATTCTAGCTGATGTCTAGTTGTATCTGTGTTTTATTTGTTATAAAATCTATCGTTTTGAAAAAAAAAACAGTTCAAATTTAATACAATACAGACGGTACTTTTCAAATTGTGCCCAAAAAATATTACCATATTTAGTAAATTTTATTATTTAGGTGAGAATTGAAATATTTTTTACTTATTTTTTCTTGCTATTTCTGTTAAGTTCGTGAAATATTGAAGAGATATGGGAAGATGGCACACCCCATTGTGGTGTCCTCATATTATTATATCACCTATATATACACAACAATACCTAGATTACTTACAAGGAATTACTTGCCAAGCAAGTCACCTACTACTAGGAAAATATACTAACAAATATACAACCCTAAATATACCAATATGCTAACACCCCCCTCAAGTTGGAGAATGAGGATTTTGAATGCCCAACTTGCCAAGAAAGTGATCAAACTCGCGCTTGCCTAGGGCCTTTGTAAATATATATGCGAGCTGTGAATGAGTGGAGACATGCGATGCAGAGATGAGACCCTGGACAAGGGAATCCCGAAGAAAATGGCAATCAACTTCGATGTGCTTGGTGCGCTCATGGAAAACCGGATTGGCAACAATGTGTAGTGCAACTTGGCTATCACAATAAAGGCGCATTGGTTGAGAATGATGAACACCAAGACTTTTTAGTAAACTGTGAATCCACTTTAATTCGCACGTAAGTGTAGCCATTGCCCGGTATTCGGCCTCAGCGGAAGAACGAGCTACAGTGTGCTGCTTCTTGGTCCGCCAAGAGAGAAAAGAGTGACCAAGCTGGACAAACCAACCAGTAAGCGACCAACGAGTGGTAGGACAAGTCGCCCAATCGGAATCGCACCAGTCATAAAGTTGTAAA
Organism: Striga hermonthica; assembly: GCA_902706635.1. Lineage (NCBI taxonomy): Eukaryota > Viridiplantae > Streptophyta > Magnoliopsida > Lamiales > Orobanchaceae > Striga > Striga hermonthica. The sequence goes on along the minus strand of CACSLK010030184.1, from coordinate 20,442,148 downwards.
TCACAATCGGCCCGAAGAAGAATACCTTGGCCTGGAGTACCCTTCAAATAACGAACCACACGCAGGGCAGCGTCCCAGTGAGCCTGACGAGGCTGGTGAATGAACTGAGAAAGCATGTGCACCGCAGAGGAGAGATCAGGACGAGTGACCGCTAAGTAAATCAACCGGCCCACTAAACGCCTATATTTCTCGGGGTCAGAAAATAAAGGACCGTCCGCCAAAAGGAGCTGATGGTTCTGCTCCATTGGAAAATCTGCTGGTTTCCCTCCTAGTAGACCAGCTTCGCCCACAATGTCAAGTGCATATTTCCGTTGACACAAAAATATGCCAGAGGAATTCCGAGCTACCTCAATGCCAAGAAAATATTTGAGAATGCCAAGATCCTTCATATGAAAGCACTGACCCAAATAATTTTTGAAAGACGCAACCGTGGCCGGGTCACTTTCAGAAATAATCAAGTCATCAACATAAACAAGAACCTGCAAATCCACACCGTCCCGATGAAGAGTAAATAATGAGTAATCCGACAGCGACAGTTGGAAACCATACTGCTTAAGAGCGATACCAAGCTTGGCGAACCAAGACCGGGGAGCTTGTTTCAAGCCATAGAGAGAATGCCGGAGTTTGCAAACATCACCAGAGCGTGGAGAGAAAAAACCGGGAGGAAGTTTCATGTAGACCTCCTCGGTTAGATCACCATGCAAGAAGGCATTGTGAATATCCATCTGATGAACCTCCCAGCGTCGTGCTGCCGCAACGGCCAAGAATGTCCGAACAGTTACCATCTTAGCAACTGGAGCAAACGTCTCTTGAAATTCGATCACTTCTATTTGCCGGTTACCAAGAACCACCAATCGAGCCTTGTACCGCTCAATTGTTCCATCCGAGTGGTACTTGATGCGAGCATGTTTGCCCTCAGGAAGGGACACGATATCCCGAGTATGATTGTCTTCCAATGCTTTGATCTCAAGTTGCATGGCAGAACGCCAACGACTATCCCAAACTGCCTCTGCGTAAGATTGAGGTTCGGTAGAAGAAGCTATAGCTGCCAAGAATGTCTTATGTCCCGGTGAGAAGGAATCGCAAGAAACATAATGAGCAATAGGGTACAGAGAGCCTGAGGATGATGATCGAATCGAGGAGTCAGCAGGGGGGACGGTGGACAGACAGTATGAGAAACGTAGTCAGTGAGCCGAGAAGAGCGATGCTTGACCCGATGGCCACGACCAAGTAACTCAGTTTGGGGGGTTTCAGGGTTACCCCCCATATCCTCCTCACTAGCAGAATTCCCAGAACTAGGCGGGTAGGTCCACTTGACATAACCGGGGTTGCATCATCATCATCTGACACAACAGGCCAAGTATCAACAATAACCGGAGAGTCAGAAGGAGCAGAGGACTCCATATAAGGAAATACAGATTCACAAAATTCCACGTCACGAGAAACTAAGAAAGCCCTCGCCTCCAAGTAAAAAACACACCACCCTTTCTGACCAGCCGGGTAACCAACGAAAATACATTTTCGACTCCGACTCGCAAACTTGTCACCTTGACGATTGTGATTATGTACGTAGCATAAACAGCCAAAGACATGAATATGGGTATACGGTGGAGGCCGATGATGCAAGATTTCATAAGGAGTCTTACCAGACAAAACGGGAGTGGGAGTATAATTTATCAGATAGCCTGCGGTAAGCACACAGTGACCCCAGAATTCAAGAGGGAGTTGAGCTTGAAAACGCAGTGCCCGAGCAACATTAAGGATATGCTGATGCTTCCGTTCCACTCGCCCATTCTGCTGAGGGGTTCCGACACAAGAGGTCTCGTGTATAATACCTTTGGTTCGAAAGTAATCCCGAAGGAAAGTAAATTCAGTGCCATTGTCACTACGGAATACTTTAACTAAGGAGCCGAATTGTCTTTTTACCAAAGCAAAGAAAGCGAGCAAAGTATTAGAAACGACAGTTTTATCATCCAATAAAGAAATCCATGTGGCACGAGAAAAATCGTCGACAATAGTAAAAAATATTGTGCTCCACTAAAGGTGGGAACGCGATATGCCCCCATCAAGTCACAATGTATCAAATCAAAACAAGCACTGCTAACACTACGACTAACAGGAAAGCTAGCTCGGGAGTGTTTAGCTCGAAAACATATATCACAGGCCTTATTGGAAACCAAAGTACTGGAGTTAACAAAAGGAAACTAAACTAAAACCGAGGACGAAGGATGACCCATTCGTCGATGCCACAAATCCGGAGACATTGTCTTCACCCGAGTAGCCGCTGAAGTGACTGTCCCTCGAAAGAAGTAAAGTCCCCCCAACTGATCACATGTTCCAATCACCATCTTCGAAGTTAGGTCCTGAATCACGCAAAATTTATGAGAAAAAATAGCAATGCACCCAGAAATCTCCAACAGCTGAGATAGAGAAATCAAGCTACACCGAAAGCTAGGAACATAAAGCACATTATAAAGAGTAATAAAAGAACCAAGAGTGATGTTCCGGCTTGGCGAACAGTAGTAAGTGTGCCATTAGGAAACTGAACAGAGCGTGGCGGAATATCCCGAATATTAGTAAAAGAATCCCGAGAACTCGTCATGTGATGTGTAGCACCACAATCATATATCCAATCCATAGAAATACGCTTACCAGAAAGTGGAGTATTAGTGCGAGCGGAATTGACAAGGTTGACGAGGGACTCCCATTGAGCATTGGACAACCCGGAAAGTGCGGCCCTGTCCATTTCATTCAACACGAGCCCAGTAGAAAAATTGGAAGAGTCAACTGCCGCATTTGCCTTTGCGTGGGAACCACCGCCGTTACGCCCACGACCGCCTCGGCCACCACGGCCACCTCGACCTCCACGAGACGAGCTCCACCACTCTGGATAGCCATGAGTCTGAAAACAATTCGCCGCAATGTGACCCTTTTCCCGCATCCAAATCATGTGAGATTCGTCACCGATCGAACTCCAGTCGTCCCGGATTGCGTGGTCGAGGCTACTGCAGCTGCACCTGCTATTTGCGGTAACGAGCCCTGTACGCCGGCAGGTCCATGTGGTGTGTTGCTGCCCAGAAGCCCGAGGCCTGTGGTGTTCGCAGCGGCTGGAGAGGAGAAAGCCGTCGTACTGCTCGACGGAGCCGCGCCCAACAGCCCCGACCCATTGATCAAGAAGCCGGCCGTGATGACTTGGGGTTGTTCATTGCTTGTCGTGCGCATCCGTTCCTCGCGAACCATCATGGACAAGACCCGATTGAGATTGGGGATGGGATCAAGTGCTAAAATATGAGAGCGAGTGGTGCCATACAAGTGTCCATCAAGGCCCATCAAAAATTGATGAACTTTCTCTTCATCACTGTTTTTTATCCCAGAGGGCTTGAAGAGCACATACACACTTTCCACAGTTGCAGAGAAAAGGTTTATCATAGTCTGATAGTTCTTCCCAAATTTTTACCAATCGACCATAATAATTCTCAATCGTGTTGCCTTGTTGTTTGCATGTAGATAAAGCAATTTTAAATTCTTGAATCCTAGGGCCATTTACGGTAGTATAACGCTCCTTAAGTCGCAACCATAGATCGCGAGCAGACTCGGGTGTAGTGATAGAAGATCGTACTTGTGGGTCAATACTATTCATTATCTAAAAAAGAAGAAGAGAGTTGTTCGCCAGCCAGTCGTCAAGAAGATCATCATCAGAATCAGGACGAGGGGTAGATCCGTCAAGGAATCCAAATTTCTTTCGTGCACGCAACGCATTGCGGAAGCTTCGACACCATTCATCATAAATTATATCACCCTTTAATTGAACATGGGTGATGAGAAGACCCGGGTTATCCGAAGAAGAAAGATCGTATGGAGAGATGGTTTTTCGAGCCACGGTCTTGCTACTGGACTCTGCCAATGAACTGAATCGAAGAAGGAGACCGCTGCTGAAAGTGTCGCCGGGAGAGGGTGAGGAAAGAGCCGCCGCCGGGAGAAAGAACAAAAAATAATATGTTGCCGAGAAAGAAAAAAATTAATTTGTCTGAAAGGAGAAAAAAATTTTAACCGGCTCTTGATACCATGTTAAGTTCGTGAAATATTGAAGAGATATGGGAAGATGCACACCCTATTGTGGTGTCCTCATATTATTATATCACCTATATATACACAACAATACCTAGATTATTTACAAGGAATTACTTGCCAAGCAAGTCACCTACTACTAGGAAAATATACTAACAAATATACAACCCTAAATATACCAATATGCTAACAATTTCAAGTAAATATCATTACTTCTTTATATATTAATAAACATAACTTTTTTTCAAATTTGGTAAGTGTATATTTAATTTTGTTATTTTTTCTCTTAGTACACACTTCCTCTTAGTTTTGACAAGTAGCAATCTTACAATATTACATTTTTCTCTCATATTTCTCTCCTAAATAAATATTTACAAATCAGTTTTTGCACTATCTATTATCTTTTTTTTTTTCATCAATTAGTCCACAAAAAATTTAAATACAAAATTTATTTTAACAATAACTTTTATTATATATTTTTTAACTCAACACTCGTGTAGTACACGGATATTGTACTAGTACAAGTTACACACAAACACATATTTTCTGAAAATTTATATCCGATAAACAAAATAAATTTAAGGTACGAAGTTTTTAAAAATAGAACCGATCATCGAACTAGTAGAGCTAATATTTTAATTTCGTCGGTTGGACCAGCAATTGAACCAGTTGAACCAATATTTATTTATTAATAGTATTATATATTTATATAATAAATTTTATATAAAAAACATCGTTAATTAAACATTTAGCTAATTTAAAATACTTAAATAGCTAAATTAGTTGATATAATTGTTTGTACATATCTAAAATCTTGAAATTTGTACTTTTTAATAGAAAAATTATTTTAAATATTGAACTTTTAAAAAAAAATCAAACTGGTTCGACCGACAAGTTTTGATGGGTCCAACTGGTCAAAGACTGGTTCTTTGCAAGACAGTTTTTGGGTGAGGACCAGACCGGGAGCCGATCCAATTTTTTAAACCAGGGATACCTCAATTGGGTAAGTTGAAATACGAGATAAATTTTGGTGTATCAAATTTATATGTAAATGAATAATCAATAATCATAATGAAATAACAAGATAATGTTCCCCTACCCCGACGAGCACATGTTAATATGTCAACCGCTTATGTGACATGCACACATTAGTGATGTTAATATGTTCAAAAAAATACATCACCAATGTGTGCATGCCACATAAGCGGTGGACATATTAACATGTACCCACCGTGGGTAGGGGAACATTATCCTGTTAGAGTAATGGTCACCTATTCACGGTGGGCACATGTTAATATGTCAATGTGTGCGTGCCACATAAACGGTTGACATATTAACATGTGTCCACCGTGGGTAGGTGAGCATTACTCTAAAATAACAATGCTCTCAACTTGAAAAACTAAAAAATGATGGACAATTATAGCCCAGATATGCCAAAACTTATTGTTGCGAATATGGCATGTGCTAGTCATGTAACTCGTTTCTCCTGCCAAATAAATGGATCATTTCATCGTACCGCATCCACAAAACAATGCATTTATAAAAAAAAAAGAAATCAAATCATTTTCTATACTGCACTTTTCATTAAGTTCTTTGATGAGACAGATTTTTACTTGATTTTTATGTTGTTTTTTTCTAAAATGAGTTGGCAGCAAGGTATGACCTTAAGCAAAGTTGGACGAGAAATATTCCCGTGATTGTTACATTTTTAGGAATCCAACGTACACATGTTATTTGAAATCACTAAAATACAGGCATGTATGTTTTAGAACTCGAACAATGCTTGTTAATCTTACCATGATGCGCAAGAGGAGTCGCAGGATTGCAAAAAACCAGTTTGTTTGTCATACTAGGGGCTAGAAAGCTTCCAAATCTGTATCTGCCACAATTATTAGACCGTCAATGCACAATAAGAAAGGGTAATTAATACAGAGCAAATATGAATTATCATTTATGCACCAACTATACAAAACTACCGAAAATATCAGTAACTGGAATTCCTTGTTCCATCGCACTTTGGGAGATTGGCATCCCTTAAATGCATCCCCAGGGCATTAGCAAACAATCTCTTGGCAGCTCCCATATGTTCATTTCTCAAACAATCATCGCTTCTTTTTATGCTATTCTTTGACCAGCCTTCTTTTGAGGTCTCACATGTCCTGGGAGTAGAGTTTTTGCCCAGCTCGTCTCTACCACGTAAGTCCCTCCCATATTCCACGTTCTGGAATTTTAAACCATTTGCTGCTTGTGCTCCATCCTTAGCATCATTTGAACTTGGCTCATGTTGTGTCCCGTTGTCTGAATGGCCAAGTGCATGAGTTATCATACGGCGGGCAACCACAGGATCATGTTTTGGCCTCTCCTTCATCATTTTTGTCTCCCTTGCATCAGAAGATAATATTCTTTCCCTTGCAGCAAAATAAGATGTTTCTCTCTCCTCAAATG
>CACSLK010030184.1:20395093-20410655 GCA_902706635.1 Striga hermonthica | reverse complement strand
CAAGATTTAATTATCTGTATGTATGTATTTATTGTTTGAACTTAATAATTTCATTTAATTACCATGTCAGCAGCTGTGTGAGCGGCAACTTGTTCAAGTGATGATGATGTTTCAGGTAATCCTTTTCCTAGTGAGAGCACCAACAGATCCTCAACTCCCCGACACATTGGGAACTCTTTCTTGTTGTTCACCACATGTGTTATAGCTGCAGCCGTTGGATTGCCCACCCCACCACCAACGGCCACCATCTTCTTCCTCCCATCCGTTGACCTCAGCTCCACAGCTCTGTCATCAGCCACCGTAGCCCCACAAACCGCCGCCATCCTGAAATCAGCCATCTCCACAGCGTCGGCACGTGAGAACAGAAACGGGGCGCCGCTCATCAGATCGTAGCACGGTATCAAAACAGACTTCACCGCGCAGTCTTTCAGCGTCAGCTCCTCAAAAACATTGTTCAGCACTTTGTGCAAAGCATTTCGTTTTCCTCTCAAACTACGCAAGAGACCACCACCACCGCCGCCCGGCTGTAGTTTTTTGCGGTTGTCGAGCATGAATTTCAGAGACTCCTCCGCAGTGAACAATGGCAGCCCGTCTTTGGGGGATCGGGTGAAGAGAAGCCCGACAAGAATGCCTCCGGCGCCGGCGCCGGCAGCCACGTCGAAGAAATCAGCGAGGTGGGCAACTGATGGCGACGAGATCGCATTGGCGTACTTGGACAAGTTTGATCCTCTTCGTATTTAGCTATTTAGTTATTTAGTAATTTATCTTGTTATTTATTCCCTTTTATTTATTTCCTATGTTAGGATATTTATTGCCTTAAATAAATTAGGGTGGAGAGCCTATTTAAGAGGGCAAAACATTCATTGTTATTCAGTTTACGATTGAAATAAAATATCTCTCTTGAGTTCTTCTGAGAATTCATATTGTTCCCACCGTACGTTTTCTACTGCGTCAGTTGGTATCCAGAGTCAGACCGATTCAAGATGCCGCCAAAACTAGATAATGACCGACGAGATGCTCATTTGGAAGACTTAGATCGAAGAACGGATGATCTAGAGTTTCAAATCGATCGGGTTGATCGTAGGGTTGAAGGTCTCGCGGAGGGGATCGATGAAATTCGGGAAGCTATGCGGATGTTGATGGCGCAAGGGACGGCGGACCGTGACCCAGCAGGCCGGGCGGGTCGCGGCGGGGCGCGAGGCGGACACGGCAGAAGGGGCTTCGACGGAGCGCACCGTCGACGCTCGCCACCTTCGTCTCCCGGCCATGATAGCGACGACGACACACAGTCGGATTTCAACCCCTTCGGTGACCGACGTGTGCGCTGGGACGACGACGACCGTGGCGAGGACAGCGAGGACGACGGCCGCGGTCACCGGCGTGCAGCGGAGGGCGCGAACTCGCGCTGGGAGGCCGGCTTTCGTATCGATTTGCCGGAGTTCTCCGGTGGTCTCGATGCCGGCGACTTCCTGGACTGGATTGGCGCGGTGGAGACAGCCCTCAATTTCAAGCAAGTGCCGGCCGACCGCCGCGTAGGGCTGGCCGCGACTCGCTTGCGTGGCCGCGCTTCGGCTTGGTTTATTCAGCTTGAACAACGGCGGCATCGTTTGGGTAAATCTCCTATTACTTCTTGGGCTAAATTTCGTAGGAATATAAAAGAGGAATTTTTACCATTTAATTACGTCAGTGTTGTGTATCAAAAATTTCAAACCCTTCGTCAAGGCAACCGTTCGGTTGATGATTACACTGAAGAGTTTTACAGATTGCTTACCCGTATTGATAGCCGGGAAACCACTGTGCAACTAATTTCCCGGTACATTAGCGGGCTTCGTATTGCGATTCAGGATACCGTTAACATGTTCATGCCGGTCACTCTTTCAGATGCTCACCAGCGTGCTCTCCTGGCCGAGCAACAACTTTCACGTCGGCCTTCCGCTGGTTTTTCTCCGGTAACCCGTTTCAGCCCCTCGACGTCCGGCCAGACGAAGCCTGCCACGGTTCCCGGGACGGCAGCAGGTACGGCAGGCGGCCGCGTGGGTCCCGGGCCTTCGGGGCTGTCCTCCGGCGCGACTGCGGCACAGGTGGGGCCTCGCCCGGGTGGTGGCCTCCGTTGTTTTTCTTGTGGCGAGGTGGGCCATCGCCGAACCGAGTGTCCTCGTTCAACTGGGGGCCGTCAATTATTTGTTGACGGGGATGGTGAGCATGATGACCATCTCGCTTATGAGGGACTTCCTGTGTTTGATACGGAGCCGATGGAGAATGTTGAGGTTCATAGCGGTGATGTCGGCACGTGCCTTGTGCTGCGACGTTCTTGTTTGTCTCCCCATGGCGATTCGGTTTCTTCTGGCCAGCGACATCAGTTATTTGAGTCCACTTGTACTATTGGTGATCGTGTTTGCCGCTTTATCGTGGACTCCGGGTCTTGTGAGAATGTTTTGGCAGAGGAGGCAGTGTCTAAGCTTCGATTGACGACAGAGCCGCACCCCCGTCCCTACACTTTGGCTTGGATCAACCGTGGCAGTGGTGTGAATGTTAACCGCCAGGTCTTGGTCTCTTTCTCTATTGGCGCATCTTACCGTGATCAGATTTGGTGCGACGTTGTCCCGATGGATGCCTGCCACTTGCTGTTCGGGCGCCCCTGGCTCTTTGACCGGTCGGTTATTTATGATGGTCGTCTTAACACCTATACTTTCACATTTGACGGTGTTAAGATGATTTTGCAGTCAGCTCCTCCTCGTCCTTTGCCTCAGACGGCGGCTTCTCCGGTGTTATTCCTCTCGCGGTCGGCTTTTGAGGCGGAGATGCGTGATGCCCCCATTGTCTTTTTACTTTTGCATACCGAGGTCCCTGACAGTGAGTCGATACCGCCAGCCATTCGGCCTTTATTGGAGGAGTTCGCTGATGTCTTTCCTTCTGAGTTACCGCCCGGGTTGCCTCCGTTACGTGATATTCAGCACCAAATTGACTTGGTGCCCGGAGCGGTCCTTCCTAATCGCCCACATTACCGTATGAGCCCGACAGAGCATGAGGAGTTACGTAAGCAAGTCGAGGATCTTTTGCAGAAGGGGTTGGTCCGTCGTAGCCTCAGTCCTTGTGCTGTTCCGGCCCTCTTGATCCCGAAGAAGGACAGTTCTTGGCGTATGTGTGTCGACAGCCGAGCCATCAATAAGATTACGGTCCGTTATCATTTCCCTATTCCTCGATTGGACGATCTTTTGGACCAATTGCACGGAGCCACCATTTTTACCAAGCTTGATCTCCAGAGTGGATATCATCAGATACGTGTTCGGCCGGGTGATGAATGGAAGACGGCTTTCAAGATTCGCGAGGGTCTTTATGAGTGGTTGGTTATGCCGTTTGGTTTGTCTAATGCTCCGAGCACTTTTATGCGCGTCATGAACCAGGCTTTACGGGATCATATCGGTAAGTGTGTGGTCGTTTACTTCGACGACATTCTTATCTACAGTCGGTCCTTGGAGGCACACTTGGACCACGTGCGAGAGGTACTTCTTATTCTGCGTGCTGAGTCTTTTTATGCTGCACCGCTCAAATGTGTGTTCTTGGTAGATTCGGTTCTTTTTCTTGGCTTTGTTATCTCAGCGGATGGTATTCGTGTGGACGCCGGGAAGATTGCCGCCATTCGGGACTGGCCGGAGCCTACGACGGTTACCGAGGCACGTAGCTTTCATGGCCTCGCCTCCTTCTATCGTCGATTCATCTCTCATTTTAGCTCCATCATGGACCCGTTCACAGACTGTATTGCCGGAAAATCTTTCGTTTGGACGCCACAGGCGGCCGTGGCCTTTGCTCTGATCAAGGAGCGTCTTACTTCGGCACCCGTCTTGGTCTTGCCTGACTTTTGTCGTCCTTTTGAGCTTTCCTGTGATGCTTCTAAGGTCGGCATTGGGGCGGTTCTGAGTCAAGAGTCTCGCCCGGTCGCGTTCTTTAGTGAGAAGTTGTCAGGCCCGCGACTTCGGTATAGTACTTATGACGTGGAGTTTTATGATGTGTATCGTGATGTCCAGCATTGGCGACACTATCTTTTCCACCGTGAGTTCGTTTTATTTTCCGACCATGAGGCTCTTCGTCATCTGGCTTCTCAGGACAATATTTCTTCTCGCCATGCCACGTGGACTTCCTTCTTACAGCAGTTCACGTTTGTCCTCCAGCATCGTTCGGGGGCTTCTAATCGCGTGGCAGATGCACTTAGTCGACGTGCCCTCTTGTTGTCCGATATGCGGGTGCAGGTTGTTGGTTTTGACGTCCTTCGCGACTTATATGCTTCTGATCCTTTCTTTGGACCCATTGTTGCCCGCCTTTCCTCGGGCCCGTTTGAGGATTATGTGTTGCATGATGGCTTCCTTTTTCGTGGTCTACGATTGTGTATCCCTGATAGCAGTCTTCGTCTGCAGCTGGTGGGCGATTTGCATGGTGCCGGTCACCTCGGGCGGGACCGTTCGGTGGAGTTGGTCCATCGATCATATTTTTGGCCTTCCTTGAGGAGGGACGTGTCTCGTTTTGTCGAACGCTGTCGTATTTGCCAAGTGTCCAAGGGCGGGTCGACTAATGCGGGCCTCTATCGGCCTTTGCCGATCCCGTCTCAGCCTTGGAGTGCAGTCAGCATGGATTTTGTGGTGGGACTGCCTCGGACTCAGCGCGGGTTCGATTCCATCTTTGTCGTTGTGGACCGCTTCTCCCCTTTTCAGATCGTCTACTCCGTGCAGCCGCGGGGCCCATCTGATTTACTGGCTTTACCGGCCCCAGGTGATGTTGACCGCCGCGCCGAGGACATGATGGCTGACTTGCGCCGGACGCATGAGGCGACCCGAGCCCGTCTTGAGCAGGTCACGTGCGAGTACAAACGGCAGGCTGACCGCCGTCGGCGCCATGTGGAGTTCGAGGAGGGCGATTTTGTGTGGGCTGTTTTGACTAGGGATCGGTTTCCTGCTCATGAGTATAACAAGCTGTCGGCTCGGAAGATTGGGCCTCTGGAAATCTTGCAGAAAATTAACCCCAACGCCTACCGTTTGCGTCTTCCTTCTCACATTCGTACTTCGGACGTTTTCAACGTCAAGCACCTTGTTCCTTTTCATGGCGACAATTCGGACGACGAGATCCCTCAGGATTCGAGGGCGAATCCTCCCCAACTCGGGGAGAATGATGGCGACGAGATCGCATTGGCGTACTTGGACAAGTTTGATCCTCTTCGTATTTAGCTATTTAGTTATTTAGTAATTTATCTTGTTATTTATTCCCTTTTATTTATTTCCTATGTTAGGATATTTATTGCCTTAAATAAATTAGGGTGGAGAGCCTATTTAAGAGGGCACATTCATTGTTATTCAGTTTACGATTGAAATAAAATATCTCTCTTGAGTTCTTCTGAGAATTCATATTGTTCCCACCGTACGTTTTCTACTGCGTCAGCAACCGGGTTGCCGGATTTGAGCCGGAGAATGGATTGGAGACATAGAAGAGTCTGGGCGGCGAGGATGCCGTCTCCGCATGAGTCGATGCTCAGAATTCGAACTTTTGCGTTGGTGTGTTTGTGTTGGTTGTGTGATCCGAAGAGGAATTTGTTCTCTAGAATGGAGAAGATTTCGCTCGTCAGTTCGTCGATTGGTGATGCCATTGCTTGGCTTGGTTAATGAGAGAGAGAGAGAGAGAGAGAGTTAGTTACTAGAAAAAACGAACGAGAATGAGTGAAGAATACAATACCAGTGAAAGAGATCAGTAGTTATATAAAAAGCAGGCTGAGCCTGAGTCGCATCATCATATCAAATTCAAATGTATAAACAAATAGTAATAAATTCAATATCACCAACTAATCCTTTAAAAAAAGAACAAAATGTAGAATAAAGAAACAGGGAGGAAGGAGACATTTTCATTAGGCATTTGGAGTTTGGATAAGTAGTGCTACTTAATTTGTTTATGGGATAAAATAAGTTGAAAAATACTACAAGTACATAATAAATGTACATACATGTGTATATGACACTCATATGTAGTGGGGTCCACTTACTTAATGTGAGTGTTATGTACACTTTTATGTGGATTATTATGTACCTATAGCATTATTCTAATAAGTTTTGGTAACCACAAATGTCATTATTATTTTTTTTTTTTCAGCTTTGGATACCTAATTTCGATTAATTAATCACTTCAGTACAATAAATCATTTGGCTGACGGTCATTGAATGACAATTGACCAACTGTTTTAGGTAAAAACTTGATGGATGACTCATTTGATGATTCACAGGTCACAGTTATAACATTTCATGCATTTAAAATTCTGAATTTGTACCATTAAAATTTGATGAATAGCTATTGGAGTTCATGACATATACTTTTTTTGTAGAAACATTAATTTTATAATTTATATTACAGACCTAGCAAGTGCATGTACCCATATTAAGATATAGGAAAAGACTGCAGTCCTGTTACGAAATGGTTCCATGAGGGATTATAGTCATAAATTATCTATAATAACTAACTTGCATACATATCTAAAGGCTAAAATCTCTCACGAAACCATTCCGTGACGCGTGATTGTAGTCTCCTAAGATTTAAGAGTACTCATTTCAATAAAGAAAGGAGGGGACCTGAAGGACAACAATTTAAATTGTAATGCCATGGAGAAATTGCTTTTGCCTTTGCCTTTGCCCCACGGACTGACCACCCTTCTATTTCCCGGCTATATCTTTCAACTTATACCTTCTTTCTCTTTTTATTTCTTAGAAAACAATAGTATAAAGGAAAAGGTTGAAGTTCAAGTTGAAATTGGTGCGAAAATTAATTGACATTAATTGCTTAGATAAAGAGTTTCAAATTTTTGATTTCTCACGAATTCAGCACTCAAAACATATAGTTTGGATGTTAATGGATTGATGTAAATTTGGCGGTTTGAACCTCTTAGAGATTTGGTTTGTCAAATTCGTGAACTAACATGTTTAGTAAATAACTAGCTTATTTGATTAGCGTTTTGGTTTAATTTTGGGAAGCAAAGTTCAATATATGAAAGTTTTTGAAAAAGAGAAAATTTGTGAAATTACATGTCAACAAAAATTTTTCCTATTGGTTGTTCTATGTATAGAACGCTAATAATCTATCAGTCAAATTAGGTATTTGATGTAGGGAAAGCATACGAGTAGGAAAGATAAAACGAATAAACGAGATACTTTCTCGTAAAACACGTGAAACTCACAATATCAATTTATCTTTTAATTGAAAATCAACTGCCAATAACAAACAAGAAGGAGTCTTTAAATAAGACTCCTGAAGCCCTAAACATAACTTGTTCACCAATCTACTAAATAATAATAATAATAATAATAATAATAATAATAATAATAATAATAATAATAATAATAATAATAATAATAATAATAATAATCATTAATCTATCCGCATCATTCTCCTCCGTTTCGGAAGGCTTCGCCCTCGAAGCCGCACCAAACGTGCCGACACCAGAGTCGTACCCATGGCAACCATCGACCTACGTTTCCCCCGATCGATCACGAAAATTGTATGTCTCCCAACGTCCACTCTAGCCGACCCACACAACATAGGACCGTTACTTCCAACCCAAACACCCCCGGGCATCATAAAATTAATAAATTTAACACCACCTTCAAGGGGTATGAAACATGGATTAAAATATGACAAAACTTTGTCAGACTCGTGCCCATGTAATTCTCTATACTGCACAATGCGGCCACCAAGAATCGCATCAAGTTCAACGGTATTAATAGCAATAATTCCAGCTTCATCCTCCGGCCTCGGAGGCTCCTCATAAAAAATCGGAGGACCGTCGTACAACGGTCCGTCATGTTGTTCTCCATCCAAATCGAGAATGACCACGCGAAACGGGCCCTCCAATTGACTATATTCATGATCAAGTCCTCAATCGCGTCGGGCACGATATCCGCCAGCGAAGGCTGCCTCCTCGCGCCAGCCCATGTCGCTGCGTTGATCGTCGCCGTCCACGAAGCCGTTCAGAGGTGGCCGGGACCGCTGCCGGGGCGCCCCGACATGGCTGCGTCCCCCACAACCGCCTCTGTCTCCCCCGCGAAAGCCACGGCCCACAACCCCATCGCTATTCGTTTGCAATTCCAAAACAACCACGTTGTTAAGCGTCAAACACACATCCTCGATCCCCGTCGAAAGACCGACAAACAAATTCGTGAAACGCACATCCAACTCTTGAAATCGGTAGTCAATATGTTGAAACCGATCCTGGAAGGTGGCATCACGTTGGTTGTTTGCAGCATCTTCTCGTCCCAGCGACATCGTGAATCGTACTGACTGCTGATACCAACTGATGTAGGGAAACATCTGAAAGAGGGAACAGAGATAATTCTCAACAGATAAAAATTCTTCTTATTTTTCACTGATCGACACATTCAGTTTCACAGCATAAATATAGACTCCTAAGACCTCCAAACTCTTAACTTGATGAACAAGTCTAATACCAAGAGATAGATCCTAACAATAAAAGAGATAAATAATAGAAATAAATACTATGTAAATAAATAATTTATTTGGTGGAAAGATGTGATCATATTTCTTCAAAAAGAGCTCGTCTTCATCATCCTCCCCCAGTTGAGGAGGATTCGCCCTCGAATCCGGTACGAGCTCGTCCAGATATGTGAATGGGAGAAGGCAAACGAAGGCGGTAGTCATACGAATTAATCGTCTCCACAAGCGTACCCTTCGTAGGATAGCTAACGATAATGGGCCCGTATTTTACGGGCTCAATTTCCCCAGTGCACGACCCGCCATAATCCCAGTCCCCATCACTTCTGAAATGAGCAGACAAGTGACCACGAGAAAAAACCGAACGTTTGGGTAAATAATTCGCAACACAAGAAGACAAGGCTTGGATGGTTGTCTCATAATTATAGGATTCCACAACAACAAAATCTGGAGCATCTACCAACATAACATGTTTTCCATGAAAATCCACCAAAAAATATGTTGCATTGGACCTGGGGACAATAACTTGTTTCGGGCCATGTGTATCAAAATTGGAGTTAGATGAAATGGGGACAATATCTGTGACATAGAAAGGCAAGTGATCATCTATAGCTTCTTCAACATTAATTTTTCCTTGAACCTCACACGACATGCCAATAACGCCGTCAATATCATCGACGGGATCAAACGCTGAATTAGGATTTGCAAACTGATGAGATCGTAGCAAGCAGGAGTGACGAAGAAGAAGTATAGGACCGACGTACATGCAACTCCTCCAGAGAAGGCTCCTCGTCAAACCCGTCAACTTGCTCTGATACCAACTGATGTAGGAAAAACATACGAGTGAGAAGGATAAAACTAGTAAACGAGATACTCTCTCGTAAAACACGTGAAACTTACAATATCAATTTATCTTTTTATTCAAAATCAACTGCCAATAACAAAGAAGAACGAGTCTTTAAATAAGACTCCTAAAACCCTAAACCTAACTTGTTCACCAATCTATTAAATAATAATAATAATAATAATAATAGTAATAATAATAATAATAATTATAATCATTAATCTATCTGCATCAGTATTAGAGTTCGCTATCACTATCTTCTAATACAATCAGTTATATACTATTAGCTGATTTCCCATATAATGTTCAAGTAATAAGTAGAAATTCATATATATAGAAGCCGCTCAATTCCAATTTCTCTTGTCCTACGTAATACATATGGATGAAATTTACTATTCCATAAACATGTTTCAATTCATATTTTATGGAAAAATTTACTATTCCATAATCATGTTCCAATTCATATTTTATTCATTGAATGAATAATATGTGTCAACAATGTTGTCACTAATCATATATACACGTGTGTCATACAAGTGAAACATGTTTAGCAAATTTTTGCGATGGGTAAAGGATAACCGAGTTATCTAACTCGGATCGTTCTCAGAAAGAAGGCGCTTCGGAGCTTTATCTACTACTCGATTGTTCAAATCACAAAAAGGGAAAAATAAAGCCTACACATACTAATCAACAGGTTTGGAATCGGATTAACACTGAACGAGACTAGCACGGCTAAAGAAAGCAATAAAACGAGCAATTAGGCAAGCAATCGAACTATGAAACCCTAGCTTCTAAACCGGTGAACAAAGACAAGAGCAACAAAAGCGAAAATAAGAGAAACGAACTCCATTTACCATGCTTAAGAGCCAAACCGAAATCTTACTACGAAATAACCGAGCTAAACATCAAGTTCCGATTTTTCTAGTAGCAATCAACACCTCAACTAATCCCATGCATAATAAACGAGCTCACAAAAGAAAAGGAAACGAAAACAACTAAAAGAGCCACTAAAAATCCAATAAACGAGCAAGCTTCTACGCACAAGATAACAAATAAGTACGAAAATCGAGATTATAAGGCTTAAAAGTAAGTACTCACATCCCTAACGCGTGCTTGATCGAAATCGAAAGAAAAAGATAAGAACTTGCATGAACGAGAGGTCACCGGAAAAGTCGTCGGAAAATATCATAAGAGCTATCCATATCTTACTCTAGAGAGAAAATAAAAGACTTAAGCTAAGAACCAAAAAAGAAAAAGTTTGATAATGAGCTAGATAATACCTCAATGCAAAGGCTCAAAAGTATTTATACTCCATCACAAAACACACACTAGAAAATGCAGATTAAATGAAGCACTCTCGACCTCTCCATCAATTTCGCGAGCACGAGGAAAGGGAACGCACGGGAAGTGCATGGGCGCGCGACACTCTCGACGTACCTCGCGCTCACGTTGGACGCTGGAATCGGACTCTCGACCTTGCGGCTCCCTCGGCGAGCTCGCGAGTGCACTGGGCGACGGTAGGCATGGGACTCTCGACCTCGCGGCTCCTTTGGCGAGCTCGCGGGCTTCGGTGCGGAGTCGACTAAGGCTCAGAATTCTCGAAAATGAAAATATCTCATACGACATGGCTCAAAACTTCTCGGAAACACGACTTCTTCGAAAAATGCTCGTCTCTCAGGATGTGGCTCGACTCTCTCGTAATATGGCTCGACTCCCTCTCTCTCCATCCCCGTAATAAACCTGAAATTTATACCCAAAAATACGGAAAAATACGCCAAAATATAAAATAAAAAGAAAAACATAAAAGCACACGATAAACGACAAAATGGACCGATCGATACTAAAACAAACCTAAAATCGACTCGAAAGCACACATAAACACACAAAAACACGCAAAAAACACAATAAACAAAACACGATTTTGAAATAATGAAACAAGAGATCTTTTCCAAAGTAAGAAGAAACCCGTGGATTAAGGTACTATGCAAATACATATATAGCAATCAGGAAACATCATTCATCATTAATGTTTCCGATTTAGTTACTTAATTTCAGTCTGGTTTCTTAACTGCGGTTTTTCATTATTGTATGAATGGATGCATATGGACCAATCTTGGGACTAATAACATGTAGTAGTGCTCAGGCACGCAAAGGTGGAGAGAGTTATTATTATGAAAAATTAAAGTGCGCAATATGGGCATTTGAACAAGGAAAAAAAAAAAAAAAAGTAAAATAGTAATACCAGGAATCATGATTAACTCATCTACTTGACGCATGCGTATGTGCTTATGTTGCAAATGCCTAGTTTGGCTTTACCTTGTAAGGGACGACCAAGAATCAAGGCAAAATATAGTATCTAAAATCGGTTTTGTAGGGAATTATATATGTTTTTCCAGTATTTTCTTATTGAACTTTGATTATAAATTTAAGTGAAGCTTAATTAATCGTCTAGTAGAAACTCAATTTGATTGAAGAGAAATTAATTCTTACACAAGTGATTGACTATAAGCACTTCCTTCAAGATTGAATGTGGATTTAAATGAGGTTTGACATGAGGATTTCTGATAGTTTGTATGCTAATATTATATTGATTGAGCTCCATAATGAGCTGCTTTGACCATAGATTAATCCCAAAAGGTTTTGGCTTCATTCTGTGTCCTTTTTTTTTTAGACAAGAAATTCGGATTCATAATTAATTATCTTTAATATACGTATTTAAGTAGTAGCTAGAGACTAGCCAATGCATATTAATTTCACTTGAGCCTGCCTAAATTGTCATGGACATTAGACTCCTAGTGCGGATATGCGACATAAGTTTTTATTGCATTAAAAGCAAAGACCCAGTTTTTGTAGATTTGTACCTGTTCATATTAAATATAGTCTGGATTAATTGATATTTTTGGTAGCCAGACAAACTATTACAGTATTTTAATTTTGATCGACCCACTGCTATATAAGTTAGTAGGGGTCCTCCACAAAAATTTAAATATCCCCCACCGACTCGACCAATTAAATCCCTCCAACTTAAATAATACTCCTAGGCCTCGTTTAGGAGCCTTGAAATGCTGCCCTCGATTACTAAATATGATTGGAATGAATAAGGATATAGATGACGTGGCATAAGTTGGCGTACGCGTGTATCCTTGTTGGCGGGAAATAAAGTTCGGGCATTATGGTGTGATAAAATTATTCTTTGTAGGGTTGTCAGAAAAACTCACCGGGTCGGGTATACCCGATAATAGCGGGTTTCGGGTTGTGATTTGGGTTTTTATTTATACCCGCAGACCGGGTCGGGTCGGGTACGGGTTTAACAAAAAAAATCCGTTTACCCGACCCGTTTACCCGGTGGATTTTTCTACCCGACCCGTCTTTTTACCCGCCCGATTACCCGCACACCTAATAACTATAGATACAAATAATATACAAAAAAATACATGTTCAAAAAATAATAATTTAGTAACTAAAATATTTTTAAAATTTTATATATATTGAAAAATGAAGATGGAGTATATTCATATAATTTGGACATAACTTTTTGTTACTTCTTCTATTTTTATAAGTATGAGCGTCGCATATATAAATATGATCAATTTATAATTTTTATACAAAAATAATAGCTCTAATTATTAGAAATAACATATATATAATAAATGATTTATACTAGATAATAAGTTTATACGTGTACATAGTTTGTCCTATATATTTACATCTTTACAATTTTACAAACTATGAGTAACTAAGTATTATCCAAGTAAAATTCTATTCTTAAATCTATGAAGTTGTGTCTTTATATGCGAATATTAGTGTATAATATGCGATAGAGCTAACAACATACTTTATCATATATAATTTATGTGTTAAATTTAGACAACTATTTTTTATACCAAGTGTTAGATATATCTCGCTATATGAATTCATATAAATATTATATTGTCAATTTGAATTTAAAAGTACATCATATTACTTAACAAAAACAAAAATTAATTTCAGTGTTATATTTTATAATCATGTTTTACTATTTGTTTTGCATTTCAATATAATTTCTTTATCATGTATGAATAGCAAGTAGAAGATAATTATAAATTGTAATTTAATTGGAATATATGAGAATTCTATATGTTGAATTTATCAATTATCCATGCTCGTAATTTATTTATTTAATTTATCAATAGTTATAGGTAGTATTATTTTCGTATCATGATCTCTCTAATACAAACTATGAGTAATTAAGTATTATCCAAGTAAAATGCTATGCATAAATCTATAACATATTACCGTTGTTTATTTAGAGTATGATCATTGGCAATTCGTGAAAGGCCAAAATAGGGTATTGTTTGTCCCATTTTTGTTGCGTTTTTCCTTATTGTTTTGCCTTTTTTTATCCCGTTTTAGGTCTTTTCTTTAGTTTTTATTCGTTTTTATAGTTTATGTATGTTTTGCTCTATTTTGGTCTTCTATGTGTTTTTCGTGTATTTTGCAGGTTTTCTACATTTTTCTTCCTTTTTTAGTGTGCAGTTCAGAAGCCATGTGAGGAATAGATTCAGTCCAAAAGTTGAACTAACAAGTATGGTTGTGTAGATGAGTTCGTTGGTGACATATAGAAAGAAGCGGAGATCAATTTCGAGCTCGGACGAGTCTGAACAGGCCCAAAACGCGAAGTCGCGCGAAGCACGTCTTTGGTGTGCTGGTCATAAGTTTTGGGAGAATTAGATTTCAGGAATAGTTTGGCCATGCAAGCATCATTGAATAGAGGGGTTCGTTAGTGACGCGCAGGAAAAAACGGAACACAATTCTGAGTTCGGACGAGCCTAAACGAGCCTGAAACGCAAAGTCGCGCTGTCCAGGCCATAGCGGCGCTAAGCCTGGCTTACCTAGCGGTGTTACGCCATGTTAACGACCACCAGCAGCTCGGGCTTTCATCCCTTAGCGCCGCTAACCCTCCTTAGCGGCGCTAAGGCCCCCTGCAAGTCCCAAAATGATATAAAAACCCAAAAAACTCGTTTTCTTCTCCATTCTTTCACTTCCAGCTTGAAGGGGGAGGAACCCTAGGTCCGAAAATCGCCTCCCCCCTTCACTTTCCTTCATATTCTCCTTCCCTTATTCTTCTTCTCTTCTCCTCTTCTCCATGTTTCTTCTCCATTTTTTTTTTCTTTTTTCTTTCTTTTCCATTTTAGGGATTAAGCTTGTATTGTGGATTCAACACTTGGATGGAGATTAATTGTAGGTTTTTCTTCTTGTTTAGTCCATGGAAATGGTTGCATTTGAAGAAATGATTTATTTGTTGAATTTATTGTATGTAGCTAAACCCTATTTCTAGGGATAAGGAATGATTGTTCTTGTTTAATTCGTAATTGTTGGGCTTTAATTTATTCGTTATTGTGCGAGTTGATTATGCTAGGAATTGATGAATTCTTGTTTGATAATTTGATATAACCTAAGAGTGACACTTAGGTTAATTTGTTGATATAATAGAAGAGTGACACTTCGATTTTGTGATTGGAATAATGATTGAATGTTGATTTGTCGAGTTGTGGTTTGTTGATTCTACATGATTATTTGATTAAATACCTTCTAATTGAATTACCGACTTTTAGAACTGAAAGGGGAGGAGTCGTAGAACTAGGCTCGTACGAGGTAGACGATTTCGTAACTGAATAGTCTATAGGTTTCGGATTGAAGTACACGTTTGTCGATGTCCCTTCCCTTGTTACGGAGAGTTATTGAGATTGGATTATTGGCCGGTGTTGTATGCTCGAGCTTGCTCGTCTATGTTCAATCCCTTGTTACGAAAAGTTATTGGGAGCGAACCGCTAGATGTTTAAGCGAGAGCATCAATCCAGAATAGAATGATTAATGTCCGGATTTTGCAAATAGAACTTGAATAAATTATCCCTGATTCCCTAGCTTCTCCATCTTTATTTCGTTTATATTTCTAGGTAGATTATTGCTTTTTACTATTCCATAGTTGATAATTCTTTCCATCCCTTAATTGATTAGTATGTTTAGGATTTATTTTACTTTCATGTGCTATCGATATCAAAGTTAAATTCCGAACCACCTTCCTCGTGAGATCGATCCGGGGAACGAATCTTTCGATTCGGTACTCGGTAAAAAATAACAATTTGTACACAACATGTATAATATGCGGAAAAACTAATAGCATACTTTTTTTTTAAACTAATAGCGTACTTTATCACATATAAGTTATGTGTTAAATCTATACATCTGTTTTTTTTTTTTTTT
>CACSLK010030184.1:20368581-20389132 GCA_902706635.1 Striga hermonthica | reverse complement strand
AAAAAAAAAAAAAAAAAAAAATAATAGAAAGTGAGTATCGCGGGGTCGTACAGATTACACTCCTCTTGTTTTGATTCATTTCGATGAATTAGAATAATGAGTGCGGGAAACCGATCTAGGAAACTCGAGGTCAACCCTCGAGGTCAAACCTAGATAATATTGTCCGGAAATCCTCGTTTGGAAAAAGTGACTCACGAAAAAAATATATATATATATGTTGGAGTTCGTGGGAGTTTGAAGGATTAAACTCCACTTGAACCGATTCGTCTATTATAGATAGACCGGAACAACGAGTACGGGAAACCGGCTTAAAAGACTCGGGGACAACCCCCGAGGATAAACCTAAGTAATAATCGTCCGGATAACTCTCATTTGGAAAAATCAGCTCTTAAAAAAAAAAAAAAAGAAGATGAATAAGAGAGGGAAACATTCATTTGTGCCTTGGATATTCTTGATATGTGATTAGGATCTTTTGGTCCCATGAGTTTATGATTCATTCTTTGTTGGGACATCGGTGCGTGTGTGTTCTCGAGTAGATTTGTAAAAGTATGCTTGTGATGAGTCGACTATGTGTGGTGGAGCATTGGACGGTTTTGTTTTGTATGATTCTAATTTGTTGGGGAACGCATGATCTAATTTGATGTTACTAAGTATTGCGGGTAAGATGAGCTAGGTATGGCTTGATGAGTGATGAAAAATTAAATAAATTTATCTTTTCAAAAGTTAATGATATTGTTTGCTTGAGGACAAGCAAAGAACTAAGTGTGGGGCAGTTGTTTGTTATGTTTTTGTGTGTTTTTCTTGTGTTTTTATTTGCTTGAGTCGAGTATTTTTAGGTTCGGTTTGTGCGTTCCGGTCCATTTTGTGTTCGTTTTAGTAGTTCTCCGTTTTTGAGTTGTTTTTGTATATTTTTCTATCTTCCTTGTGCGTTTTGGTGTTTTGTAGGCCCGGAAGGAAGAAATAGTCATTTCGTGATGTGCCGTCCAAGCCGAATTAGTCGCCCGAGTCGCCCGAGCCGTTATCGAGTCATTACCGTGCCGAAAGTCTAGTTCGCCTAGCGAACGTATTCGCCGCATAGCGAGTGTTCACAAGACTCATAGGGCCAGTCCGCATAGCGAATGAGTTCGCCGCCTAGCGAGTGTGCACAACTACAAGACCAGTTCGCCTAGCGAACTAGTTCGCTACCTAGCGAGTGCTGAATTTTTAAATGTGTGTGCACCTAGTGTGTGTTTTTGTAGGAGACTATAAATATGTTTTTTCCTTTGTATTTTGGGGATCCAACTTTCATTTTTCACTTTTCCCACTTTGGGAAATTAGCTCATGTTTTATTTTGCTCTCTAGATTAGGAGCTTATGTCATTTTCCGGGAGATTTTCCGGCGACTTCGGTTTCTTTCAAGTTTCGAGCTTTTGACTCCGTTTTTCATCGTCTACGCAATGGAAGAATGAGTATTTAGTTTTAAAGCTCTTTACTTCGGTTTTTGCTCCGTTTTTACTTATAATGCTTATTAGGGTAAATTTGGATTTGATTGATGATGGAGGAAATGCTTATGCTTGAATTTGCTTGCTTGCTTGAGTAGATAGAGTCGTTAATTGCTCGTTGATCTCGGTTAGACGACTAGGGTTAGCAATCTAATGCTCGTAGCTCGTTTATTCCGTATGTCGATTGATTATCATCCCGTTATGGTTAAGGCATGAGACTCCGGTGATCTAGTTAGCTAATTGCTCGTCATTTGATCTTGCTTTTAATTAATTGCTCGTTTTTAAGTGCTCGATTAGTGTTAATCAACCATCCAATCAATTGCTTAGAATGTTTAGGATTTTATTTTCCCTTTTTGTGATTTGGACGATCATCTAGTAGATAAAGCTCCGAATAGCCTTCCTTCGAGATCGACCCGAGTCGGGTAACTCGGTCATCCCTTGCCCATCATTTCTATATTAAACATGAATTTACCAATTATATATGCCCATAATTTGTTTATTTAATTTACTAATACTTATAACTAATATTATTTTACGTATCATGATCTCTCTAGTTTAAAATTTTTGTATTCCCTTATCTTTAAGATATAGTTAAGAACTAGTACAAACGCCTGCGTATTACACGGGTGCTTGCTAATTTTTTTTCTTAAAATTTAAAATTACTGAAAAAAAAGTAGTTGAAAATTTAAGTACCTTTTAAAAATATTAGTATCATTATATTTAGTATGACACTTTTTATTTGTGCGACTTACTTGTGTTATACTATAATATTTTTTGAACTTACAACATATAACTACAATAAACATAAATATATCACTTGAGAAATAATTTTATTTTTCTAATGAATTTTAGTAAACAATATCCTATTTTTATTATTATAAAGATAAATCTAATTTATTTATTTTATATATACAATATAGATGTCAAATCGAAGATCATCAAAAGATGATTAATTTAATATATTATATATGTAAAACCGATAAGAAATACAAAAGTTATCAACTTTTAAAATATATTTACAATTCAATAGCTAATTGTAGGAAACAAATCAAAAGTCAAGGATATATTTGTCACATAGTGACTCACTATCTAAAATTACAAAGAATAAAAGGGTTATATTAGTACAATTGATATTAAATACCTAAATTAGCTAAATAATATTTATAGAATACCCGAACCTAGATTATTAATTATTAATATATAATATTATTTGTCCAAACCTAACTACGAAGCATGATTCTTCGCCAAGTAGGATTCCGAAGCACGAGAAACAGCCACGCAGGCTCAGCGCATTCTGAAATTATATATAAGGAGGATTTCAAATATTTGTTAAGAAAATAATTCTTAAATCAACAAAAACATAAAAAAACGTAAAAATAGTTTGGTATATAGATTGCGACTTTTAACTTGATATGTTTTACATATTAAGCAATATAGAAATGAAATTACTTATGTTCACTTACACTATTACATAAAAAGGGTTTTGTCTAATATTAAATACTATTTTATTTAATAATTTGTTTTCCCTATAATCAAACTCACTAAATACATCTTTATTTAAAATAAGTTAAATAAAAGAATATGCATAGAAATTTAGAAATAAATTAAATAAAAGAATAAAAATGCATAGAATATATACAATATATAGTGAGATATAGGGATTGGTTCCAATGCATCCACATTCTTAAAGTAAGGACGTGAGGCTCATTTCTCGACACAAAATTTGGTACATAATGTGTGGCCAAGATTTAATCTTTTCTTTTTATTATTTTAATAATTTAAATATTATTTTGTCCTGTTGACTCCGGCGTTGACCGTTGACTTCCGGCGTTGAACGTTGATTCCGGTGTTGACTTCCGGTGAAAATTCGTTGACTTCCCGCGTTGACCGTTGACTTCCGGCATTAACCGTTGACTTCGGGCATTGACCGTTGACAACTAAACTTGCAATCAGATATAAATAACCTAGCATGCTAGGTTAATTGTCTGATGGTGCTAGGTTTTTTTTTCAAACACCGTCCTGAAGGGCGGGGGATTGGGCTGGATCCCCAACCTGTATATAGATCAGGACCCCAAAACGGGCCCAAAATATCAAACAGCTACAGATAACATAGTATCACAGTAAAAAAGAACCAAAAACAAAAAAGTAAATAGTACAAAGTTTGTCATCGGGCTAACAGGTGCCCGGAATAAATGTATGATCAAAAGAGAACAAAGTCTAATCAACTAAAATCGGAAAGATGGATATCCAAGCTGGTCCATCCGTACCAGCGTGTGAAGGCGGAGTGGAGCAGTGTCAGTTTGGAACGTGTGAAGGTCAGGTGTGGTGGCGCCAAGGCTGGCAAGGTAGTCAGCAGGTCTGTTCCCCTCACGGAAAATGTGCGTAATCCTGTTATGGACAGACCGTAGAAGAGCTCTAATGCGCATAAGCGGGTGCTGAATCTGCAACGAGCCTGGGTGGCCCGAGGTCAGGATGGTGACGACCGCCGCAGCGTCCAGCTCAATCCAAATATGACTAGAGAGGTGGGCAGCAATCTGAAGGCCAGTCTGTAGTGCCTGAATCTCTGCGTCGTAGCTCGAGGAGCCCTGAAGGGACGTGTGGAAGGCGGTGATAAGAGCGCCGCTGTGGTCCCGGATCAACCCGCCTCCTCCGGCAACTCTGGTCTTGCGATCAAAAGAGCCATCAGTGTTCAGCTTGATCCAAGGAGAATCGGGTCAAAGCCAAACAACAGCTCTGGGCCGAGGGCGCCGAACAGGCGCAAGGGGAGCCACCATGTAGCAGTGTGACGGCGTGCAGCCTGTCCAGTCTCTGGCAGTGAGCCTGCCCAATGATGTGAGGAGTGAAATATGTCTCTCTACCTGCAAAATAATGTGAGAAACCAAAAAAGTAATATCCCTATGCTTCGCACTATTCCTTTTCGTCCAGGTGAACCAAAGGATCAGACAAGGAATGAGGAAGCCCACGTGTCTAAGGTGTGTGCTCTGTGAGAAAAAGCTTAGGAGCTCAAAGAAACTGTCTGTGGAGGGTAGGGATATATGTGTCCATGTGGCAAAATGCTCCCACACTCTCCTCACAATATCACTCTCTATAAAAAGGTGGGTAAATGTCTCGGTCTCATGGCGTCCAACAACACACACACACCGGGAGGGAAAGGAGATCCCCCTCGCATGTAAAACAGTGTCCACGGGTATCCGACACAAGAGGAGGCGCCAAAGGAATACCGAGATGGTAGGGGTGAAAAGATCGCTCCAGATGGCTCTGAAGAGAAGTTTAGGCCGATCTCTCAGCCTGATCTGCTCCCAAGTCGAGGTAGTAGAAAACACACCCGATGATGTAAGTCTCCACCTCATGCCATCCGAACCGTCCCCCGAGATGGGAATCTGCTGGATCTGATCTAATAAAAGCTCGCTAAAACCCGCCCCAAGGCCCAGCTCCCTAT
The DNA here is from genome assembly GCA_902706635.1 of Striga hermonthica. Lineage (NCBI taxonomy): Eukaryota > Viridiplantae > Streptophyta > Magnoliopsida > Lamiales > Orobanchaceae > Striga > Striga hermonthica. The sequence goes on along the minus strand of CACSLK010030184.1, from coordinate 20,384,213 downwards.
CAAGCTTCCCCCTATCCCACGACCCGTCCGTCCAAAGGTCGCTCACAAGCAGGAAGGGAGAATGCGACACCTGCCTATCTCTAGAAAACGGCCTATCACCTATCCACCATTCATCCCAAAAACTAACCTCGCCATCACCCAAAACCCAAAAGATGTGATTTTGGGCTCGCCTACCGACTTTAGTAAGACGCCGCCACTGTCTACTGTCATGAGCCACCGCCGTCACCCAACAAGAGTGGTTGGCGCGTCTAGGGCAGTACTTGTCGCCAAGGTACTGAGCCCAAAGCGACTTTCCTTCCCTGAAGCGCCACCACAACTTGTATGAGAAGGTAGTGACAATATCTCTAAGGCGGCGGATGCCAAGGCCTCCCTCAGAGAAAAGACGGCAAATAGAGTCCCAACTCACCCAGTGGGTACGTCTCTCCCTCCCGGAGCCATCCTCATACCCTTAGAAATAACGAGTCATGATCTGGTCTATCTCGTCAAGAGTAGACCTAGAGGGATCGAGGATCATAAGTAAATGAAGCGGAAGAGAGCTCAGGGTGCTCTTGATCAGCGCAAGCCGACCCCCGAAGGAATGGTGTCTATGCGACCAACCAGAGATCATGTCGATCATCCTCTGTCTAATTTCCGCAAATAGCGCTCTCGTGAGGTGACCCTTATATAAAGGAGGTAAGTAATAGAAAGGTCGCCGCGCGCTAAGCCAGTAATCTCGTGGACTCGCTGAGCCCACCTGTCCGCGCTGGAGGAGGAGATGGTGAAGGTGCTCTTCTGCACACTGATCAGCTGGCCGGTAACCGAGCTATAGTGCTCCAAAAGGTGCATAAGCTCGATCAACCCATCATCATCCGCCCGAGTGAAGATGATGATGTCATCCGCATAAGAAAGGTGCGAGATTGGAGGACCATAGCCACGGGTGCTGTATGTCATCCGTGGATAGTCGCGGATGAAGCCGTCAAGGCAGCGAGAGAGGTAATCCGCCGCAAGAACAAAAAGGGAAGGGGAAAGGGGGTCACCCAGTCTAAGGCCTCTAGAGAAGGGAAAGAAGTCGGTGGGGCTACTATTAATCAGGACCGAGAACTTGCAGTGCTACACAAACGCCTCAACAAAACTGATCCACCTCTCAGGAAATCCCATCCTAGCCAGTGCCTCCCTAAGAAACGGCCACTCCACCCTATCATACGCCTTAGCCATGTCTAGCTTCAGCGCAATGTTCGGTGCCCATTTCCAATCCGCATGGGAGATATCATGGATCATCTCCTGGGCCAAAAGTATGTTATCACTAATAACCGGATCCTTGACAAAACTACTCTGGTTCGGAGAGATGAGGGAGGGGAGAAGAGGGGAAAGGCGGCTATTAAGAATCTTTGAAATGAGCTTGTTGGTCACGTTACACAGGCTGATGGGCCTGTAGTCGGACCAAGAACTCAGATTGGGTATTTTGGGAATCAAGAGGACAGAGGTAGACGTGAAGGAATCCGATATCCAATGACCGGAGAAGAAATCCAACATAGCCTCCTCAACATCAGGCTCGACAATATCCCAGCAGACCTGATAGAAGAGAGAAGAGAACCCACATTGGCCAGAAACACTGTTGGGGTCTGTTGTAGCAAATTATTGTTATTTTTACTGAGTACGGAATCGAAAGACTCGTTCCCCGGGTCGATCTCACGAGGAAGGCGATTCGGAATTCAGCTTTGGAGTTGATAACACATGAAATGAAAGAAAATCCTAAACATTCTAATCAGATAATGGGTGAATAATTATCAACTAAGAAATAATAAAAAGCATAAATCTACCTAAAAAGATAAACGAAGTAAAGATGGAGAAGCTAGGGAGTCGGGGATAATCAATTCAAGTTCTATATGCAAAGTCGGGACATAAATATTCTATTTCAGGTTGACGCTCTCGCTTAGACATCTAGCAGTTCGCTCCCAATAACTCTTCGTAACAAGGGATTTAACATAGACGAATAAACTCGAGCATACGCCACAGGCCAATTATCCCATCCCAATAACTTTTCGTAACAATGGACGAGTCATCGACAAGCACGTATTTCAACCCAAAACCTATAGACTATTCAGTTACGAAATCATCTATCTCATGTGAGCCTAAGTCTACGACTTCTCCCCTTTTGGTTCTAAAGGTCGCTAATTAGACTAGAAGGTGTTCAATCAACTAATCATAGAAAATCAACAAAACCAAACTCTACAACTCAATATCCAGTTGTTACCAATTACGAGATCGAAGTGTCACCCTTCGATTATATCAAACTATCAAGCTCAATTTTATCAATTCCGAATTAAATCAACTCACATAAGAACGAACAATTCAAGCATGACAAAATGCAATTCAAACAAGAACAAGCATCCCCTATCCCTAGCTATAAGAATTAGCTACGTAAAATCGATTCCACACACTCAATCATTCTCTCCAAATCAACCATTTTTAGGAATTGAATAAAAAGAGAAAAACTTACAATTAATCCCAAGTTCAAGTATTGAATTCCAAATACAAGCTTAATCCCTAATTATTAAGAAGAAGAAAAAAAAAAAGAAAAGAAGGGTGAAGAGAAGAGGAGAAGAGAAGAAAAGAAGAAGGAGGAAGAACAATGGAGGGAGGAGTCGATTTTCGGAGCTTAGGGTTCCTCCCCCATCGAGCACCTTCCTCTCCTCTCGTCTACGGTGAAAAAGATGATGAAAAACTCAGTTTGGGGGTCTTGGGTTCGATCTATTAAGCTTCCAATTCAAAAATCCGCAGAAATCGCGTCTGTTACAAAACAGACTTTAGCGCCATTAAGCCTTCTTAGTTGTTAGCCTCTGTCCCGCTACGCTTCCAAAACGCCGCTATCCACACAGGCCTTAGCGGCGCTAAGGCCTTAGCGCCGCTAAGGCCCCCGACAGCTTTGCATGACTTCACTGTTTGGGCTCGTTCGGGCTCGTCTGGTATCGGAATTCAATTCTGCTTTTTCCTACGCGTCGCTAACGAGCTCCTCTTTCTAATGGTACTAGCTTCCCCAAAAGATTCTCGAAAACCTGTTCTCTCGAGGTCTCCAAACTACACACCAAAAACGAAAAGAGAACAGAAAAAGACCGAAAAACAAACGGAAAACACCGCAACACTCAAATGAACGCAAAACACATAATAAATGACAAAAGGATTCTAAAACCACCTAAACGACTCAATACGGGGGAAAAAGAACGGCAAAAAGATAACAAAAAACACAACAAAAATGGGACAAACAACTCCCCCACACTAAAACCTTTGTTCGTCCCGAACAAAAAGAAAAGAAAAGACACGAAAACAAGCAAACGAGCATGGATAATAGTTTCAAATAAGACCTGTCTCAGATTAATTAACTTATTCGAGGAAACTTCCAATGACCAATCATGCATACCTCAATTACAACTCAAATGCAATGCTTGAAAATATAAACTCTCAAGCATGGAAGTAAAATATGTATATGCCTCACACTCGGTTCCTTACATGAATATGAAATGGGTTCGCTCAAATTGGTCGATCATCATGCATCAACATAAGCTTGCTTATCATCACTCATACTCTAAAACAACCAAAGATCATGAACTGCAAATCAAGAGGACTTTCAAGGTTGAACTGCAAGCATCAAAGGGAGGAAAAATATAAGGATAGAGTGACTCAAATAAACAATCAAACCCTCGAGCATATAATTAACTCGAACACCTCACCACTCTTCCAACATCAACATGATACTAACCATTCCCATCAAGACTCAATTCAACACTCGCATATGCTCAAACTGAATTGCACTTCAAGTACTCGACTCTTTTTTTTTTTTTATTATATATATTTTTTTTATTTTTAGGGAAATTGCTTTTTCCTAACAAGACCGAAACGTAAGGACGACATTCTCTAGGTTCAAACTTTGAAGGTCATCCAAGTTTCCTAGAGTGGTTTCCCAATACTCATTACTCGTGAAAATCCCACAAGTAAGCGGAGTAGAATCCTTTAGTCCGTCTTGCGAGTTCCCATTTTTTTATTTTTATTTTTTTGTCAAGCACCCAAAATGCAACTCGAGCAAATATACACCTTCTCCAAACACATATTAAAAACTCCGTCATCATAATACACACTGTCAAAACTCAAGAAATTCAATGAATTCGATTGACAAGAAATACGGTTCAGGCTCAACGGGCTACTAATGAACATATAACTTTAAGGGTCAATGGAAAAGGATAAAACGAGCAATGTCAAAGAAATGCCTCAATCATTTTCACAAATCACTATTTCAATCAATTCATATCAAAATAGATTCAAAGCAAGTTCTGATCAGCAACGACTCCGACCAATATGTCTCAAGAAACAAAATAAGGCTCAAACCCTCACATAAGGTAAATAAATGTCCAACAAAACGCAACGTCAAGTTCATCAAGGCATACTAGTCATGATCATCATCACATCTCCTCAACATCATCAACAATCCTCAACAAATCTTAAAATCACTATGATCCATACTCGTGAACACACAAACTCCTAAAAACTTAAAGTAAATACTAGACCTGGCCAACCACACAACCACACAAGCATGCAAAAACTCTCCCACATTTAAACCAGACAATGTCCCCATTGTCTGTCCTAAGTGCCAGAGAGTTGTACTACATGATCAACCAACAAGAAACAAGCCAAAGAGAAATAAAGAAAAGGAAAGGGTGTGGAAACCGGGAGTGCCCCGAAGAGAATAAGCGTTCACGTTCAAGGCCTTCGCCCATGCTCAACGCCGTCCTCAATTGCCCTGAGAACACAAACCACAAGAAACTCCAAAACTCCCATTATTCAAAGAATAAAACTAAAAAGAATAAAAGAAAATATCTACGAAAGCAGTAAATCACTTGGGTTGCCTCCCAAGAAGCGCTTGTTTATCGTCATTAGCTTGACGAAACCTGTAGGGAACTCAGCCGGGATCTAAGAAGAAGTGACGGTCATGCCATGCCTTCGTGTTTTCCAGAAGTGGTAGCATGAGAAGCTTGGCGAGAAGACTGGCATAGTGTATTCGGGTGGCGATGTTCTTCTTGAAGCAGGCTCGGGCACGAGCAATCCCCAACTCTAAATGCAGAGTTGTTCCCACACAAGCTCTGTCGTCAACCTGTGGAAGTATGAGCTCATCTGTGGAGCAAGTTGAACTAAATCCCGCCCACTTCGTAACACAGTGTAGCGGCCTCGGAGACGGATGCTCCAACTCGGAATGGGAGGAGGGACTTGAGAATCAAGCCCGTGGATCTTCTCCTCTGAAATATCCTCAATGTCTCGCTGGGAGTCTTCATCATCTTCTTCGGTCTCACACATTGACTTCATCGTACGGGCTTGAATATCAAGCATCAAGTGGGGGTCTTCGACTGGTGCCTCGATTGAGTCGATATGTGCTGTAAGGATCTCCATTTTCGTGCTTAGTCTAGCACATTCGAGCTCAATGTCCACATCTCGAGTGGTCAGGGCAGATATGCGAGCAAGGATGAGGTCGAGCTTTTTATCGTATGACAAAACGGCCTCCCGAGATTCATCTCTATGTGTAGACTCGCCTTGTGCAGTGGGCTCGGGAGTGACATCATTAACTCGATCCTCTAAGGCTTGCACGCGCTCCACAAGTTCATCAATTCTGGACTCAACATTGTTCCTACGGGCCGCTTGGGAGGCTAAAAGAGCGAGGGCCTGTCGAGCTTGGCATTGTACTCTGAGGAGTCCTCGAGGGACTCAGATGACTGCTCAACGGGTACTGACTCCCACTGCTACTCGTAAGGATATGACCAAGTCTGGCCATAGTCCAAAGTATCGTAGTATGTAGGTGGTTGGTTCAGTTGGGCACATCATGTTGCTGTCTCTTCTTCCTGAGCTAACCGGGATGATGCGAAAGCATAGATGCGGTCGAGATTCTCGTTGAATTCATGGGACTCGTAAGACTGCTCGACCGGGAAGGGGTCTCAGTACTGCTCGGAAAAGTAGGGATAAGACTGGACGTGGCACCCGGTGTGGTAGCTCGAATTGTGGACCCAAGATTGGGTGTGCGAATAGGGGAACACACGGTTGTAGCTCATACTACCTGCACACCAAAGCAGAACTACCACGCGTAGCCACGAAAAGAAAAGAAAAAGAAGACAGAAACAAGAAAGACAAAAAGAAAAACAAATATGCACAAAAGAGAGAACAAGAATACGAAAATCACGAAAATAAGAGAAACACGGAAAATAAAATCAATATCCAAACCAAATATCCTACTTGCCTTCCCCGGCAACGGCGCCAAATTTGTTGTAGCAAATTATTGTTATTTTTACCGAGTACCGAATCGAAAGACTCGTTCCCCGGGTCGATCTCATGAGGAAGGTGGTTCGGAATTCAACTTTGGAGTTGATAACACATGAAATGAAAGAAAATCCTAAACATTCAAATCAGATAAGGGGGTGAATAATTATCAACTAAGAAATAATAAAAAGCATAAATCTACCTAAAAAGATAAACGAAGTAAAGATGGAGAAGCTAGGGAGTCGGGGATAATCAATTCAAGTTCTATATACAAAGCCGGGACATAAATATTCTATTCCAGGTTGACGCTCTCTTCTTAGACATCTAGCGGTTCGCTCCCAATAACTCTTCGTAACAAGAGATTGAACATAGACGAATAAACTCGAGCATACGCCACAGGCTAATTATCCCATCCCAATAACTTTTTGTAACAAGGGACGAGTCATCGACAAGCGCGTATTTCAACCCAAAACCTATAGACTATTCAGTTACAAAATCATCTACCTCATGTGAGCCTAAGTTTACGACTTCTCCCCTTTCGGTTCTAAAAGTCGTTAATTAGACTAGAAGGTGTTCAATCAACTAATCATAGAAAATCAACAAAACCAAACTCTACAACTCAATATCCAATTGTTACCAATTACGAGATCGAAGTGTCACCCTTCGATTATATCAAACTATCAAGCTCAATTTCATCAATTCTGAATTAAACCAACTCACATAAGAACGAACATTCAAGCCTGACAAAATGCAATTCAAACAAGAACAATCATCTCCTATCCCTAGCAATAAGAATTAGCTACGTAAAATCGATTCAAGACACTCAATCATTCTCTCCAAATCAACCATTTACAGGAATTGAATAAAAAGAGAAAAACTTACAATTAATCCCAAGTTCAAGTGTTGAATTCCAAATACAAGCTTAATCCCTTATTATTAAGAAAAAGAAAAAAAAATGGAAAAGAAGGGTGAAGAGAAGAGGAGAAGAGAAGAAAAGAAGAAGGAGGAAGAACAATGGAGGGAGGAATCGATTTTCGGAACTTAGGGTTCCTCCCCCATCGAGCATCTTCCTCTCCTCTCGTCTATGGTGAAAAAGATGATGAAAACTCAGTTTGGGGGTCTTGGGTTCGATCTATTAAGCTTCCAATTTGAAAATCTGCAGAAATCGCGCCTGTTACAAAACAGACCTTAGCGCCGCTAAGGGGTTAGCGGCGCTAAGCCTTCTTAGATGTTGGCCTCTGTCCCGCTAAGCTTCCAAAATGCCGCTATCCACACAGGCCTTAGCGGCGCTAAGGTAGCGTCGCTAAGGCCCCCGGCAGCTTTGCATGACTTCACGGTTTGGGCTCGTTCGGGCTCGTCTGGTATCGGAATTCAATTCTGCTTACGTCGCTAACGAGCCCCTCTTTCTAATGGTGCCAGATTCCCCAAAATATTCTCGAAAACCTGTTCTCTCGAGGTCTCCAAACTACACACCAAAAACTAAAAGAGAACAGAAAAAGACCGAAAAACAAACAGAAAACACGACAACACTCAAATGAATGCAAAACACATAATAAATGACAAAAAGATCCTAAAACCACCTAAACGACTCAATACGGAGGAAGAAGAATGGCAAAAAGATAACGAAAAACACAACAAAAATGGGACAAACAGGGTCAATCCCGAAGACAACATCCCTAACCTTCTCCCTACTCGGGAGCTCACAGAGGCTGACAAGGTTGACCGAAGAAGGGATGGTGGGGAAGAAAGAAGTGATCGGGGCATCAAGGGCCCCTCTGTCAGAGGTGAAGAGGGTCTCGAAGTGGGCAACAGCCGACTCCCGAATCTGAGACTCCTAGGTCAGGGGTGACCCATCAGCCTCAATACTATGGATGTACGACTTAGCATGCTTCTGCCTAACGAAGCCCTGGAAAAACCTAGTATTCCGCTCGCCCTCGACCACCCAGCGAATGATCGCCTTCTGCTTCCAGAAATCCTCCTCCATAAGGAGTCGGAGTTGGTACTCGGCATGGCAGCGGTGCATCGCAGTCCTATTCTCTGGAGTGGGATCCAGATCATAGATCCGCTCAGCCTCCGCGTGCGTACTCTGAGCCGCAGAAATGCGCTGATAGAGGTTTCCAAAAACATCTCAGTTCCACTGTCTCAACCTACGCCGCAGTCTTTCGAGCTTCGCCTCGAGATTGCGCATCCCGAAGAGCCCAGTCGGCTGAAGCCAAGAATCCCTGATAGTGTCATGGAAAGAATGGTGGCCAACCCACATGTTCTGGAACCTAAAAGAAGCACGACGAGGAGTGCTCGAGAATCGACACCTAATGAGGAGGGGTGAATGGTCAGACCCAAATCGAGTGAGGTGTGAGACGGCTGTGACCGCGAACACCTTCGACCACGCCTCAAAAACCAAGGCGCGGTCGAGCCTCTCTTTGAGGTCGTCCCTAACCCACGTGAAGGGCTCACCCTCACATCCAGCATCAATCAACTTCACAGTCCGCCACCCCTAGAACGATCCGAACGGCCACCCACACGCTCATTGGGATGCAGAAAGATGTTGAAATCGCCACTAACCATCCATGGAAAGCCCTCCATACTCTCGGCAATCTCACGCAGGGTGTCCCAGAGATCATATCTCTCGACCCTATTACACTTGGCATAAACCAAGGTGTGGAATATGGGCTCGGGGAAGTAGGCCGTAGAAAGCTCGATATGAAGCACCTGGTCGGTATCCCGGAGGACCCGATAGGTGTAATCACGCGAGTGGAAGAACCAGATCTTATGCGAAGTGTTACCCACGCCCGAGTGGAAGCCAAGGCGTCGTGAGTAGTAGTCAAAATCAGGGGTGCGAATCATCGACTCTATAAAGCCAACGAAGTCCAATCTATGATCACGTATGCGAGAGTGGCCCTATTAGCCAGGCCCCGGCCATTCCAAGTAATAGATATGATAGAGATATCAACAATCGTGAGAGCCACCAGACGTGGTCCGACTGTGGCGATGCTGGGTCGAGCCACCTGTAGAAGGGTAGAGGTGGCGAAAGGATCGAAGGGTAGGGAAGACTGTCCGTCGTGTCACGCACGGTGTGGGTCTGGTCTTCGAGGGGGGACGCCCTCGGTAACTGATCGCAGCCTGCGCGAGTCATCAGGCTGGGAAACCGGACCCAAAGTGACACTAGAGACCTGCCCCATCTCCGGGGCCGTCTCCTGTCTGTCAAAGTGGACGAATGCGCTAGAGGTGAAACTCTCGCACGAGATGTCATGCTGAGCACGGTTAAGACCGCATGTCTGCTCAAGAAGGAGAGGAAGAGAGACTCCAGCCGGCAGAGCACTCGGATGCTCGCCGACAGAGTGTGGCTGGACACTAGCTATATGCTCGGTCGAGCTCCCAATCCCAATAGGGGGAGATAAGCCGGCTCATTCCCTTTTGGGGAAGCGGTGACGGGAGCTGTCCTCATCTCTAGAGAGCGGTCCTGGCTAGATGAATGGACAGACAAGGGAACAGCGTCACGAGTGTTGTCATCAGATAAATAGATGGCGTGCCACTGAGCGAGGTGGCGGCTGCTCCAGATCCTCAACGAGAATGTCATCATCGTCTAAATGCGCAAGATCCGAGAACCTATGTGGGACACTAGAAGAGGGCTGAGCCTCGTCCTCTGCCTCAGGGGAGAGGACTACAAAGAACGAGTGTTTGGCTTTGAAGGTCGACTGAAGTGTATCTCTAAGAAGAAAGCCCGTGGCCTTGGCTTTGGGCCCAATAGCAATAAACTGCTTAGGCTGGTTAGGATGAGCATCCTTCCCAATTTGGACAGTGGCTACCATGACAGCCTTGCCCTTATCCTTGGCCCCCTTTGGGGACTCGGGCGCAGAAAGAGGGCCTTTGCACTTTCCCTTTGGGTCCCTCTGGGCATTGGAGGGCCTCGGCTGAGTCGCACGATGGCGGTGTGGTAGAGTGGGTTGCGACTTATTGGCACTAATGTAGCAATCGACCGCTATATGCCCCACATTGCTACATGAGATACAGAACGCGGGGATCTTCTCATAGATCACCCGCTGAGCAAAAGACTCCGAACCCTACTCAATCTCAATCTCATGGACGGGCTCAACCCTGAGATCGATCTCAACACAAAACCGTGCCATATTAGCCCTCGAGTGGAGTCTGATAGTGCTTTGTTAGTTGTATAATTGTGCTAAGTTAGTTGTATGATTGTGCTAGGTTAGTAGTTGCTAGGTTAATTGTCTGATGGTGCTAGATTAGTTGTATGATTGTGCTAGGTTAGTTATCTGATGTGCTAGGTTAGTTTTTTTATGGTGCTAGGTTTTTTTTTTTCTAAACAACGCCCCGTAGGGTGGGGGATTGGGTTGGATCCCCAACCTGTATATAGATCAGGACCCCAATACGGCCCAAAATATCAAACAGCTACATATAACATAGTCTCACAGTAAAAAGGAACCAAAAATAGAAAAAGTAAATAGTACAAGATCTGTCATCAGGCTAACAGGTGCCCGGAATAAATGTATGATCAAATGAGAACAAAGTCTAGTCTACTAAAAGCGGAAGGATGGATATCCAAGATGATCCATCCGTACCAGCGTACGAAGGCGGAGTGGAGTAGTGTCGGTCTGGAACGTGTGAAGGTCAGGTGTGGTGGCGCCAAGGCTGGCAAGGTAGTCAGCAGGTCTGTTCTCCTCACGGAAAGTGTGCGTAATCCTGTGATTGACAGACCGCAGAAGAGCTCTAATGCGCATAAGCGGGTGTTGAATCTGCCATGAGCCTTGGTGGTGTTGATATGCGAAATTGTATCAACATGGGGTATTCAGAAAATTGGATTTACAATGAATTTCTGTTGAATATTTGTATTGGATTTTTTATGAATTTCTGTATGTAATTTGGTATAAATCAATAAATAGAAAGTGAAGAAGAAGCAGCTATGTATCTGTGATGTATTTTCTTCCATCTCAGAGAAAATGAGTAAAAGAAAGAAAAAAGTAATAGCCCCTCAGACCTATCTATCTGACGTCCATCATTGGGGTTTATATATATATTTTTGGTGGGCCCGTTATTATTACAAGCGGTATTATTTTTTGGGCCATAAAATAGAACAATTAATATAATATATATCCACGTGTAATATTATAATAGGCGAGGCCAAAATTGGGTATTAACAGTAGGCCCCTGACTTTAGGACATGTTCTGAATAGAACTGTTCTGAAGTCACGTGTATAGCCAATTTAGCTGTGATAAATAATGTATCGATGTTGGCCGGGTACTTTGGGACCCGTGGAGCCAAATTTCTGGTCGTGCTCAGGCTTTGGCCTGTCGCATTGACGGTATGAATATTTGTTCTGACGAGTGGAGTTGACTGCGTGGATTGTCAACTATATGAAAATGACATATGAATGGGGCCTGGTTGGCCTGGTTGGGTAATTCGATACCCGATTTTCGTGTGTAATAGGACGCGTTGGATGAATTTGCGTCTGGAATGATCATAATAGTGTAGATTTGAGCTGGTGCGGGCACTCGGGCCCCTTGTATTGCTATCGATCTTCATGCAAAGATGTTATCGATATGATATATTTACCCCCCGAGTTGGAGAACTCGGTTACGAACGGACTTTTTAGTCTACCAAGCTGAAGAACTTGGTAAAAATAAAATAAAATAAAAGTTTATCTACCGAACTGAAGAGTTCGGTAAAGGCATGGGAATCACCCTTACCAAGTTGAATGACTTGGTGTAAATAACGGCTTTATCATACCGAGTTGAAGAACTCGGTGTAATGAATTTTTCTTTCGCATATTTCCCAGCCGGGAAGGTCTTATTGACTTTGCCTAACCAGTGTGGGCCCAAACAGATGAAGGCGTTTGGTTTATTGTATGAGTTTGAGTTGGACGTCAAGATGTATGTCTGATGCGCATATGTAATGAATGTATGTGTGACGCGCGTATGAATGTATGAATGCATTACGAAGTAGGCTGATGCGTAGTGCGAGAAAGAAAGATACCTCGGTATTTTGTCGGGTCTGACATATTCTGCCGGCAGGTGTTATGCTTCGCCGGCATAATCATATATATGATGGACGGTCGGGATTATGGAGAACCGACATATGCTGCAGTCAAGTGTATAAACAATTTTGCTGTATGAAATTCAGCGATTTTCGACCAATTCCACTTTGATCATTTATAAGACTCTCAGCCACAAGTGTGAGTCGATTATGCGAGTTTTCAGATAACTTCGCAGAACTCAACACATTTTTAGGGCTGTACGGGAAATAAAATGGAAGTCACCGGACTTCGTCAGAATCCGATTATGGAATGGCCCCAACCGAATTGTTTGAATGAGTGTTCGGTAATTATCGAGACCCGTCAAATCATGTTAGCTGAAGTGACGTTTGACGAGCTTCAACCCCGACCAAACCATACGTGGGGTTTGGGTGTATTACGGGGTATCAGCTAGACCGAGTGTCGCTATGCTTACATCGGTATCGAGTTGATGCTCAGATTGTTATTTGTTGTGATAATTTCTTTTTGGCGGCCAGAGCGGGGGCTCGACGGTAGGGCAATACGGAGCAGAGGCTCAACGTAGGAAAATATAGACTTCCGCTCAGCCGGAGTCGAGGCTCAACGGCGGGAAAATAGGGACGTCGTCTCAGCCGGAGTCGAGGCTCAACGGCGAGGAAATGTGAACGTCATCTCAGCCGGAGTCGAGGCTCAACGGCGAGGAAATGTGAACGTCATCTCAGCCGGAGTCGATGCTCTACGGCGAGGAAATGTGAACGTCATCTCAGCCGGAGTCGATGCTCTACGGCGAGAAAATATGGACGTCGTAAAGAGATGATCAGCCTCGGCGTAAATAAATATGTCGGGATAGCTCCGAGTGTAAATCAATGACTTCGGCTCCGGCATATATAAAAGAATTGGGCCCCGTTGTGAATAAGTAATGTTAGCTCCGGCGTTGATAAATGAATTTCGGCCTTGGTATAGATGGATGAGTCCCCGGTGTTGATAAATTCGGCCCCACCTCTCATCGGTTTGAACAAATAATCTCAGTCCCGGTTCTCGTCGGTTTGAATGAATTGACTCGGCTTCACGGGGTTGGCCATCTTGAATAAAAAGTGTAGGCCCAAATGAATTTAAAATTAAATAATTGATCTTGGGCTTTATAGGGTGCAGGCCCAATTGACTTCACCATCCAATTGAAATATGATATGAAATCTGTTGGCTACAGATGTTTCTTCAGCTCCTCGCACCGAATTGTGGCCAACCCTCCTCATCTTTTTTCCTTTTTCTTCATCTTTATCTTTCTTTTTCTTCAATTTCCTCCAGATCTCGGTGATTGGAGATGCAGTCGGACTTCGGGATTTCGGACCAATTTGTGTATCTCGGCGGATGACAAGCTCGGTCCCGAAGTGCAGACCAAGAAAGATGAGATTAACTTTCAGAGTTCGGTGATGGTGAAGTTTACTCGTGAAGTCGGATCTGCTCGACAGGGGGTTCATTGACCTCGGTTCGGAGAAGTCAGCAGTCTGTTGAAATCGGAAGCGCCGAGGTCGATGATGAGGATGTCCATCCAAGCGATAAATTCGGAAAAACCAGAGTTTGTTTAGACTTTAGAGATGATGATATTGGTCCCGACGGCTGGTGAAGTCGGTTATCGAAGAATATGAAGTCACTTCGGGCGACAAATTTGGAATGCGACGGTGAATCAGAGGTAAGTGCATCTGTTCGGTTAGCCCGTGTGGTGTTTCAGAAAATGGGACTTTGCCGCTTCGAAATTTTTTGACCGAGGTCACCCTGATGGTATGTCGGGAACTCGGACCTCGGCAAAATGAAATAGAGATCGGATAAATTGGACCTCGGTGATGATGTCAGTCGAGCTTTGAGGCCGGTAATTCTGCCATAAGCCGGTTAGGGTTCGCGAGGTCGGGTTTTGATCTGACTGTGACGTGTAACGCTGAAATCGGTTTGGCCATGAAGATCGGACGACGAAGTGGAGGTTGGTTGCGAAGCCGAGGTCTGAGCTTGGGCCTTGTCGCTGAGGTCGGTGGCGACGTTTGTGGCCACGTCGGTGATACGAGGTCGGGCATCGGTGACCCCTGAGTCGGAGGTGCCGAAGTTGGGTGTTGACGCGGAGATCAACCGTGATTATGTTGGTTACCAGCGGGCCCCAGCGGTGATGTTGGTTACCGTGATGTCGGTTTGCAGACGATGAACCCAATCCCGGTGTGCAGAACGGGACAAATGAAGTTGACCTTTGATTTGCACCAAAGTTTGAAGGTCGAATCCAGCCCGACTGCAATTTTGAAGATCTGGGCTTATCCCGATTGTTAACTGAAGTCGGCTGTGAATGGCCTGGGCTCGATGAGCAATGTTGGAGATTGATTACGACAAGATGGGTCTTCGTAAAGATGAGGGACTCATGAGTTCGGTCCCGCGGTGTGGTATGGTCGGACTTCGACGACTGCTACAAAACTCGCCGGGAGGTTTGGACCCAGTTGCTTTGTGTAGCTCTGGTAATCACCAAAAAAGATGATGTCGGATGGATAGAAGGCAGTCCGCAGCAGCCGAGGTCGGGTCTCAGTCTGTTGTGACGTCAGTTGTTTGGAGATTCGATGTTGGAGATGTTGAGGTCGAACTCGGTCGGCGGAATTGAGCTCCAAGTTAAGTCGGGCTCGGTGGTGACATGATGTTGAGGACGCTGAAGTCTCGAGGTCGGTTTATTAATGAGGTCGGATAGACCGAGGTCAGTCCGGAGACGTTGAAGTCGGAGAAACCTGGCCCTCATTTTGAAGTCGGAGCAACTGTTGTAATTTTTGAAGTTGGTTACGGAAGTGAGGTCTGTCCCGGCCCCGTTGTACATCTCGGCGGTTGGAAAGGATGTTTTTAAACTTGTCGGTGACGTTTACGCAGTTGATGAAGAACTGGAGCTTTTGGCAATAGATGAATCTGCATATTGGGGAGCTTAGCTGCAGGATTGCTCCATCTGGTAGGGGTGTTTTGATTAAAGTTGGTGTCTCTTAATCCCGATATGCCATCAACGGATTTTGCTACGAGATGTGCCTGGCGGCTCAAATATTCATCGTTTCTGGGGATTTTTTTTTTTTATTTTTTATTTTTTTTTTGTTTGGGACAAGAGAAAAAGTAGGCGGGTCTATGCAACGTCACCGCCTCGTGTTCCAAGAAAGATGTTCCACGAAAGCTCCAAAAGTAGAGTCGTGGTCAAAGAAAGTTAAAAAAAAGTATCGTGGGAGCGACGTGGCCTTTATTTCAACAAAAGAAACTGCTATTCCGCCTCACATACTTCAAACAAAGGAAATTGCTTTCCCTTCATCTTAGCACCGTTTCTTTCAATATTCTTTTTTTTTTTTTTTTTTT
>CACSLK010030184.1:20330285-20348352 GCA_902706635.1 Striga hermonthica | reverse complement strand
TTTTGATTTGGGGTAGCTCGACGAGATCTACGCAGCTGCAAACCATGTTGTTTGGTACGTTATAATTTTGATGCAACCACTCAAAATTATAACGTACCAAACAACATGATTGCATCAACATTATGAACATCCATTAAAGTAGATAAACTTTAGTTCCGGGTTTTGATGTAATTTAACAGCAACCACAATGAATGAAACATTTGGTTTACTTCCAAATTCTCAGATTTCATCTTCATGATCTCCATGAAATTCTTCCAACTCGTGCGGCTCACGAGACAATAATATAAAATAACGAAATGAAGAAATACTAATTAGTATAAAATATTTTAAATATTAAAATTTAATTTTTATATTTTATTTTACTTTTATAATATATTAGTTTAATATAAAATTTATATATTTATTTAACACGTTATAAATTAGTTGTCATTTTAATTTTTTTTATCCATTAATTTACATGTTGACAAATGACCTGCTCATTTATTATTTTAATATAGTATATACTTGATCCTTGAATAATTGTTTGCTTAGTTTTATAAATTTTAGCATTATGTTTTTAAACATGTGAGTGATAAACATAACACTTACTATTTTATTTATTTTATACTAAATCCACTTATTATACATACATTTATATTTTAGTATGAATAACTTGAGACTATTTTTTTTTTTTTAAATCAATATTTAATACATTATTTACAATAAATTACTACTACAAGAATGTGATGAAATTTCAATGAAAATTCCAACGGAAATATATTTCAATGGAATTCCAACGACAATTTCAATAGATATTTCATTGTTATTATTTTCATTTAAATTTTTCAGGATTCTGTTGGAATTTTCAACAAAAATATTTCGTTGGGATGAGTTTTCAATTGAAATTTTTGTTGGATTTTGACAATTCTAACGGTACATTTTTCAACGGCTGAAATTTAGGTGAAAATAAAAATTTCAACAGAAATTTCTACGATAAAAAACTGTTGGAATGATAAAATTTCATCTAAATTCCAATGGAAAACTTATTCCAACGGTATAATTCCGTTGGAATCATCCCAACAGAAGTATATTATTGGAATTGCTATTGGAATATATTACCGTATGATTTTTCCTTGAAATGTGGATTTTTTTTGTAGTGTACTATTTAGGGCACCATCTGTTTTGAAAATATACACGCGTTTTTCCTAGAAAAAAAATGATGTGAATATATATTCTAATTTTACTTGTATTTTATAAGAAAATTCTTTAAATAGAAAGTCAATGTATTCGATTAAAAAGTCAACTTTCCAAAAATTATAAAGATAGATTTAAGACATTTTATAAGTTCAAATATATATTTATTCGTTACAACTATTTAAATACTTTCTTTTTAAATAAGACGTAACAATTATCAATTTTAAAGACATCTTACAAGATGTCAAAACTTTGAAAATCATTTTATAAGACTAGTGGAACACCATCCCCTATATATTAATCCAAAACGCGACGAGCCTACGTGGCTGCTTCTGGTGCTTCGAAATCCTATATGGCAAAATTACATGTTTCGTTATTAGGCTTGGATAAATTTTAATTTAATTCCAAACAAAAAATAATTAGGTTCGGATTACCATATATATGTTGATTATTTATGGTCATGTTACATACATTAATTGCATTTTAATATCATTCCTTATTATAACTATTGAATTGTATATGTATTTTAAAAGACTTTTGTATTTTTTATCAGTTTTACATATGTAATATATCAAATTAATCTTCTTTTGATAAACTTCGATTTAACATCCATATTGTATGTATAAAAAAATAATTATATTTATCTTTATAACAGTAATAAAATTATTTTTAATATTAATTAAAAAATAAAATTATTTATCAACTAATATGTTTATATTTCAAGTAGTTATATGATATAAATTATAAAAACTAATATAATATAACACATGTAAGTCATAAGTAACACATATCATTCTAAAATATATAGTAATATATTTTTTTTTATAAAAAAGTAAACTAAATTTAATATAGTTTTCTCATTAATTTTAAAATTTAAGAATAATTTTTTAACAAGCACCCGTGTAATACACAAGTGTTGTACTAGTAACAATAATACTAAGTAATAACTTGTTCTTAATTTCCCTACATATCTAACTCAGGACACCTAAATCAATAAAAGAATATAGGTATATGCTATATATATATATATATATATATATATATATATATATATATAGGGGCGGATCCAGAAAATCTAGTTAGGGGGACTAAATAATTTACAAAAAATAACAATTTATTAAGAAGACAAAATTGCATTTCTAGAATAGGAAAAAAAATAGTTCAAGAAAATACATACTGTTCAAACTTTGTGACTATTAGAATTGTCCTCGACATTCTCTCAAGTCACGAAACACATCGATGATTGACTCAGTTGTAATAGATCTTGCAATTTCTCTTTCAACGAAAATAGTCAAAGAATTTACAAGAAAGTTATCGTCCATTTTACTTCGAAGTTTAGATTTAACGATAGTCATATCTGAAAATGCACGCTCTGTGGTCGCCGTAGACACAGGAAATGTAAGAATCAGCTTATTAACCTATCAATCAATGGATAAATCAAGGGCATTCTACTTTTCACCATCCATTAGCACAAATCAGAGATAATGCACAAGTTTTGAACATAAGCATAAATTAAAATATTCGGAAGAATCAAGAAATTGGACGGATGATTAGTCGAGAAATGTGCTCGCTTTGATTGTTTAATTTTGTAATAGTGCACGTTTATTTAGACGCATTTATATGATTTTAGACTTATTTAATATTATGATCGATTGTGGTGCCTTGATGAGTTTCTTGAGTGTCTTCAGAGTTTTGGGATTATTCTTAGCAAGTGATGACGTTGAATGCAAGACGTGAGCTCGACAAATTTTTGTTTGATGTAGTACTGGGGTACCCAGTAGTTCGCTCCAGCCCCCAGTACTCCTGCTGCAGTTAATTAATTTGGGCTGAATTTACTTAAGTGAAAGAATGGGCTAAAATGGACCTATATTTGGGCTGAAGACTTAAAGAAAGTGGGTCCACTTATTTTCATAAAAAGAGAATAACGTGGCCTGGAGGAAAAAGACCAGACTTTTGCTGAGAGATATTATTATTTTTTTCGGCGGCTGTGACCTATCGAAGAGAACATAGAACAGAGAGCAACAGCAGACGCACACGCACACGAAAGAGGATAATTCTATTCTCTTTCTTTTCTTTTTCTTTTCGTTTATTATGTTAGAATAGATTTTCTTTCTAGTTCCGGGGAAGTTGAACCCTACGTACTTGATGATGTTTGATTGATTTATGCGGTTGATTATTGAATTATCTTCTTGGAATTGTTTGTGTTATTTTGAATAATTAACCATGATGTGTTGAGTCTTATTTAGATTGATCACCTAGATTAGGCTTTACATATCTACACCTGAATTAGGCCTTCAATCCGTAATTGTTGATGTGTTTAATTCGCAAGTGGTATCCGGAAGATGGTAACTACCGGGGATAACACAGCCTATTTAAGTGAACGTATGCGTCACTACTTAGTCTAGCCTATTTTTCTAATGCGTAAAGCGGCTGATTGTATTAAATCTAAGAAGCGTTTTCTAGACTGTACAAGAGGTCAGGTCTAATCGTAGAGCGTCTCGCGGTTAGATTAAAAATAAGGAAAAATTCGGGTAACAGACCGTGTCGTTGCCTAGGGCTAGTAATTTCATAAGATAACGAGATTTGATACCAAAGTTGATTAGACGAGTCAGTCGAGGGTGTAGACGGAACCGTGAACTAGAAATTTCTCTTAATTTATTTATTTTTATTTTTATTTTATTTGTTTAGATTTTGTTTATTTCAGTTAGTTTAGTTATTTAATCCAATCCCCCCTATTTTATTGCTTTTATAATTCAATTAATACAAGAATATCACGATTTAATTCACACTCCCTGTGGGTTCGACCCTTGCTCGCTACTACACTAGTTGGTAGAAGTAAGTTAAGGAAAAATATAAATTTTAATTTTGCCGCGTTGCGACGCGCGGTCAACGGATGATCCTTGGTGTTGCTACGAATTTGTACTACTTTTCTCACCCTCCGCTTCTGTGCGGCTTTGTCCCTTTGTTTTAGACTTGAAGTTGTTGTTTATTTAAAGAAAAGTATATTACTTTTATTGTCAATAAAGAACTAATATAATACAATAATAGATGAGAGGTAAATGGGCTTGGGTTATATTTTAAAAATAATTCTCTAGTGGGCCTTTATGTGGACTAACACATATATATTGTAATGGGGCTTGGGGGGACAATTAATAGTTAAAATAGACCTAATATAATATAATACATATATACTTAGTAAAACAAAAAAAAAAAAGTTTGGGGGGGACCGTCCCCTTATGTTACATGTCCATCAGCCCCTATATATATATATATAGTCCAATTAAATTTGGTTCCTATGGCATACATAATTAATAGTATTTATATATATAATTAATATTGCTATTCATACCACACCAAGGTTAGCGCGGTTAATTAAGTAAGGCGAACTATTAGAGTGGTGTGAAGCTGATAGAAGAGGAACAGTTGAAAGAATCTCATCTTTTACCTGTGTAAAGGATAGGAATGGGGGGAAATGGGATTGAGTTAGAGTTTGTAAAGCAAGAAGGAATACGGGGAAAGAGGTGCGACAGCGCTTTGAACATTGGCAAGGAAGACTTGAATTAGCAGTCGTACTAATAAAGGAGAGGCAAAGTTGTGTGCAGCCCAGGTTTTGGCCTTTTGCTGTGAAGAAAACTTAACTAAGGGTTGTGGAATGTGTCAACAATCTAATAACGGCATGTTGACTATAACATTTCAAATAGAAATGTTAACATGTCATGGATTACAAATCTTCTTGAGTTGCGAGACTTATGCGGACAAACAAACTCGGGAGATATATTATTAATAAATCAAGCAGAAAATATTTTGATAAAGTACATTACATAAATACGTGCAAATACATGTTGCACTCATAACAGTACATGGATCACATTATTCAAAACATTAACACACATTGAAGCAAAAGCCAATAAAAATGTTGTCGGCTGAAAACAACAATAGCTTAATCCTAGTCGGAGGATTAATCTATTGCTATTTGATTATTGTTATGATTATGATTATGCTTCCCATCCTCGGAGAATGGTAGCTGTGGCAACACGGTTAACGCCCAAGCACAAGGCTCCCATTCTCAGATCACATGAGCTATTGCTGCCTTTGAGTGTCAATGTACGGCACATCTCTTTTACATCCTTAAATCCCCTTTTCATGTATCTCTTCAGCTCCTCATTCACTTTATCCTCATCCCACATGAACCCTTGTATGTTCTGCATTTCATATATTATTATTATTATTATTATTATTATTATTATTATTATTATTATTATTATTATTATTAACTATATACAACACATTATATATCATCTATACGTACCTAATTACTTATCTAATTTATATTTCTAATTAATTGCTTGTCATTAATTTCCTATAGTTAGATAACAACGCACCTGAACCCATTCAAAGTAACTCACGGTAACTCCTCCTGAATTTGCATAGATGTCTGGAAGAACAACTACTCCCTTCTTTGACAATATCTGTCAAATTAAATTTGATTTATATAACTTTGCTAGTTAAAAACAGCCAATATAATTAATGTTGCAATAAGATGCTATATTTATTTACCTCATCAGCCTCCGGATCAGTAGGATGATTAGCAGCTTCAATTATGAATTTTGCTTTAATGTCCTTTGCATTATCCCTGTTGATAACTCCTCCAAGGGCTGCAGGGATGAGAACATCACAATCCTCGGCTAATATTGAATCTTGATCTATATTGTCCCCACCGTCGAACCCCTTCACTCCACGAGTTTTTTTCACATGTTCGATCAGGCTTGGTATATCTATACCATTATTGTTCTTTATAGCTCCTGTTATGTCACTCACTCCAACAATTATCCCACCTTCTTCCCTTATCAACCGAGCAGCCCAAGATCCGACATTTCCGAATCCCTGCATATATATGAAATTAATTAAATGATTTCCTTTTCTTCATGTGTATGCATCATGTGTATATTAAATTGTGTACCTGCACGACAAATCGTTGCCCTGCAATGCTCTTTCCAAACTCATTAAGCAGTGCTTGCGTTGCGAAAAGTACACCCCTTCCAGTAGCTGCATCTCTGCCAAGGGATCCACCAAGAGCCTGACCAATATATATTAATGTGTACAATTAATTTGTTACTTTATGAATATATCACAAAAGTAAAAATTACTCTGCATGTTAGTTTATATACTACACTTACAATTGGCTTTCCAGTTACTACAGCAGGTGAATAGCCATGAAACTTTGAGTACTCGTCTAGTATCCAGGCCATAGTCTGTCGGGCCATCACACAAGTAAAGTAAACTACGATTTCCAGTTAATTATTTTTAAGTGAAAAAATAAAAAGAAGTCATGATGACCTGTGGGCCAGTGCCCATATCAGGTGCAGGAACATCAGTGTGGACACCGATGAGATCGTGTATCTTTTGGGTAAACACTCGGGTAAGCCTCTCAAGTTCCGATACGGTCAAATCCGATGGGGAGCACCCGATTCCACCTTTTGCTCCCCCATAAGGGATGTTGGCTACTGCTGTCTTCCAAGTCATTAGTTGTGCCAATGCATTTACTTCGTCCGGCTCAACCTGCACCATTTATAAGTATTTATATCTAGAAAAATCAATCTTTCTTGCTCATTATTTCTAGTTATTTCATGTCGTAATAACTCAGTAAGACTACGTACGTACGTACGACGTACCTCTGGATGGTATCTAATTCCTCCTTTCATTGGGCCCCGAGCATTATCATGTTGAACCCTGAATCCTACAAACGATGCCAAGGTACCATCATCTTTTGGTATGGTACACTCCACCTGTCATTAATTAATTAATTGTTGCTTTCATATATATCAAATTAAAAAACTAAACAAACACAGTTAACAGAACCGACCGAGCTAGCAAGCTCTAGTTAAAATGGATTAATTATTAATTATATGATGATGCATCAGCATATATATGTGTGTGGAGTATATATATCAATCTCATAGATTGATATATATATATATATATGTATGAACACCTTGATTTCTCTGAAAGGGATGAGTAAACTCTTCTGGAGCTTGGAGTCCAATCCTAAAAGCCGAGCTGCCAACTTGAAGTTTCGGTTGGTTGCAGCCAATGCATTCATCGTTAATATTATTCTATATATATATATATCCACTGCTTAAATTATGATCTGTTGATCAAACCAAAATTAACCAGCAGCAAGATTAATTAGTATGCATGTGTGTGTCTAATTGATTTTTATGACAATTCAAACACCTAAATGCAGGTATTTATAGGACAAGTACATACGCGGCGAACATGAACCTGAACCTGAAACATCTCTTTCACACACACACACACACACACAACAAATTAATAAATAGTATATGATATATATATCACAGCCTGTGTCAATTCAATTACCATATTAATATTTAAAGCTACGACAGAGTTTACTTTCATTTCCTCGTCATCATCCAGTCATCTTATCCTTGAAATTTAAGGGATAATATTTAAGCTCGATCGATCGATCGAGCAGGCTCTGATAAGAGAAGTAGCTATACATTATTACAACTACATACCATGCATAATTACGCATCTGATCTTGTCAAAAACTTGAAACTAACTGAAATTAATTTGACTCAGTCATAAGTCTAATAATAATCTGGATTAAGCAGCTGATGAATTCATGATTATACGAAAGTTACTTAACTTGGAATTTTTATGTAACAGTGAAAATAAAGAGATATATAATTATGCGCCTTAATTTGGTGTGATTATCCTGATATATATATCTTTTAACTAAGTGGAACTTGTTCAAATTTTTTTTTGTGAACAAAAAAAGGTCATATATGGAGGCCGGGCCGGCTGTAACTAATTAAACATTTAATATCCTCGCTCTCTGTTTTTATATATATATATATATATCTCGTTATTAGTCCATAATTAATTAAATATATTATTATTATTATTATTATGTTGGGTCATGAGGCTCCAGTCTCCAGATATTATTATTTTATTTCTAGTACAATAATTTCATCGTTATCGACTCACCACATAAATGGATTATATCTATCTACCTATCTGTCTACAATTCTACATATATAATTATTTATATCTCAATGTTCTAAATTAATTGCACCGCTTCTGCCTTAACATCATTAATTATCTTACAAGCTAGGTTCTAAATTAATTAATTGATTATAGACACAGTAAACCAAGTTTAACTGCATATATACTTGTATGTATGTATTAATTAAACAGCTGATCAACATTAATTAATAGTGAAAGTGGTGTAGCGCAGCAAACGAAAAAGGGAAACGAGATAAAAATCTCAAGAAAAATATTCTTCTGTTCATAAAAACCACCGATTATGAAACAAAGTACAAGCAAGAGAGTAAAAGAGTTTGATCCTCCTATGTTCCCAACTTGCTAGGAAAGAAAACAATTATTTTCCAAATATTCTAAACAAAATAATTATGGAATAAGAGCTAGTATAACAAATAATAAAAATAGAAAATAAGGATAAGTAATCATATCAAAGCCGGAAGACGGTCATATTTGTCCACGAAGGCCAACGCGAACACGTTTCCATAAGAAAGGTTGTTCCAATAAGGAACAAGATGAAGTTTCATAGGATAAGTAGAAGATATAAATATATGTTGTTGGAAAAATCAGTTGTAAAAATTGGGTTTGACCCGGTTTTAATTGAATTTTTGATGGCTAAATATTTAATTTAAGTTGAATTAAATATTGTAGAAAAATTCTACGTTCCGAGTAGATACTCGTGGTATATTTATTTTCTCAAAACTGATTTTCGGTGAGTGAGAAATAAATTGTTAAAGTTAGCCATAAAAGGGCACGTAAAACGTGGTTGTGGGATATGAAGGGTCAAGAGTCACTCCCACATTGGACTCTTAAATGAGTTTAACTCTCTTTATTATAATAAAGAGAGTTGGAGAGGTAACAACAAGCACAAGCTATGCACCAAGTGTTGGTGTTGTTTTCGGCCACACGCGCGCGCGCGCCCGCCGACCTGGACTTGGACTTGGGCCTTGGCAATTGGACTTTGGGCTGGACTTGGGCGGCCTTGGGCGCTTGGGCCTTGGGCCCAATCACTATATATCTTTTTGCTGCAAATTTATTTGCAACTTAGGCCCAAATGAAAAATCCAATTCTAGTTGGATTTGGACTCGGTTTTGACCCAACCCGAGTGAAACCTCTCCAGGTACAAAGAACCTGGAAACTTGACTGTTCATGTGTAGAATGCGACTGTTCATGTGGATGTTAATGGCTGGTTAATTGTCTTAACACCTAATTAATGGTGTAGTAACACCTGCTTAATGGTGTATTAACACCTGGTTAATGGTGTAGTAACACCTGAAATGTTTATGCTCATTTATCTCTGCCTTAAGTGGCAGATATGACTGTTTACATTCCCTCAAGAGGTGGAAGTCCTATAAATAGGACTTAGAGCTGCAGAGAATGGACACAACATTGCATGCATTTGAATACTCTCAAAGCCTCACGCATCATATCAAAAGTGCTCAGTTCTCGACTTCAGTCCCGTTCGCCGGAACTCTGAAGGCTGGTGTGCTACAGCTTCCGAGTGTTTAGCCGTTGTATCTTTGGGGACATTACGCACATACCCGTCAGCACTATACGGGGCGTATTTGTCTTGCCGAAAGATTTCAATCGCCTCGGCTCTAATCTGTCCGCATTCAAGTTGTAATTTTTATTTTGTTTTAGTTCTTCTTGTACGAACTGAACACATCAGTCAGTTCATAGGTTCGCGTTGTAATTTCAAAACACACTTTGTGTAACATATGTGTTGATGTCTTTATTCTTTTTTTTTTTTATGAACATTGATGTCTTTATTCATACCTGGGAATTATGAGTTAGTTAAGTTGAGGAGATGGATCGATATATGTAGTGGCTGAGCTCTGTAAGTTTCAACTGTTAGAACATTGGTTTGGCATCATGTCCGACAAACCTAAGTGTTTTCTAGAAGATTTCTTGTTAAGCAAACAAAATAAATTAAAGGGAAGTTTTTCTATTTATTTACTTGTGATTTAATTAAGTTCCTAATATTTATTATTAATAATATATGGTATATATTTATTGTAGTATGTATTATGGAATCCTAATCCTTTAGGAGAAGAATTACATAATATATATCTTATATATTTACTTACCATATATGCCACATGCCATAATTAGTTCTCTCTTTCTTGTAGGACAAGGAATAGGTGGCAAGGACTATGAAAGGATGAGCTTTCCATACAAGAAGAGTTCTGGACGTTCATGAGAAGATCTAAAGAGGATTTGGAAAGATTCACCACAAGATCTTTGAAGATTTGGAAGATCGGCTATTTTTGGAAAGTCATGTTCTTACCAGATTCTTGGAACGCGTTTTTCCATTGGAAGCTCAATTCCGAAGATCTCCAAATCACATGCACGATTTCTACATCAAGGAAACTTACCTTACATGAAGGATTTCGTCCAAATCAGAAAGGAATCAATTGAGAAGGAAATTGACTCCTAAAAGGTAAAGGAAGAAATGTGAAGACTCTTTACCTTAAGGAGGTTGTATATAAGCCTACTCAAGCAATCAATTGAAGACAAGAGAGCTGCTGCAAATCAAGTTCATCATTCATCAGCTTCAATTGAGTGTTTGAGAGTTTCTATTATTTTTATTTTATTCGGTCCAGTTTTTCAGCGTTCTTACATTGCTGAAGAACTGAACTCGTTTTGTTTCTTTTCTTTTACAAACACTTTATTTTAGTGCTTAGGGACTAAGTACTGGGTTTTGCTCGAGGGGTTCGAGTGTGTAAAGTCCACGAGACGTGGCCGGAGAAGTCATTGATAGGATCGTGTGTAGTTGTGGCTAGACTAGAAGGGAGTTCGAGTCGTGTAAGTCCAAACTATACAAGTGTGAACGGTTTATCAATGAAAGAGCTCTGAGGGGAAGTGGGACGCTTCCCTGAAGAGTTTTTACATCTTCGGTTTATTGCTTCCGCTATTTACGTTGTTTATCCACGTTCTTACATCGTTTTGCGCACTCGAGGTAAAAATATACGTTTCAATTGGCACCAGAGCAGTGTTCCTGTTCTAACTACGGGATAAAGATCTTTGGGACTGTGTATCGGGCACCATGAGTCATGATGGGATGTCCGTTTCGCGCCCTCCGTTTCTTGATGGTTCTAACTATGCATACTGGAAATCCATGATGGTGATCTTTCTTCGATCTCTTGGTAAAGGCACGTGGCAGGCCGTTGAATCTGGTTGGACGTTACCTCTCATGGAAAATGTTTCTGCTGAATCTAAGGGAGGTGAGTCCTCGGATGGAAAGTCGTCAACTTCGGCTACAAAAGCTCTGGTTGAAAAACCAAGGGGTATTTGGACTGATGATGAAAGACTAGCAGAAGAAGCTAATTTTCGGGCTCTATATGCTATCATGTCTGCTGTAGATCCCACTCGTCACAAGATAATCATCCAGTGCACAACCGCTCAAGAAGCTTGGAGGATCTTGGAAAGACAATTTGAAGGTACAAACGCGGTGAAAACCTTAAAGCTCCAAAGAGTTTCTACTGAGCTTGATGAGATTCGCATGAGGGATGATGAAACTATTGACATGTACTATGCCCGTTTCTGCGATCTAGTAAACCAAAGCGCAATGCTTGGTGAACCGGTTCCAGAAGCAAGACAAGTGCAGAAGTTAATGAGAACTCTACCGGATAGATTTGGAACTAAGATCACAGCTTTGGAGAGTTTTCAGAGAATTCAAAAGCTGGGCATTGATGACCTTCTCGGTGAATTGCGTACCTTTGAAATCAACCATGGTTTTGACTCGATGAGAATAAGCAAAGGGAAAGGCTTAGCGTTGAAAGCCAAGGTTCGTACTGCAGTTGCTGAAGATGAAGAATCAGATGAAGAATCCTTTGATGCTGATGAGATCATGAAGGCCCTTACCTTTCTTACTAAAAATGCCTCAAAGCTGAAGAAATTACAGAAGATAAGGTTTCAAGGAAACAAGCCCTCTGAAGGTGGTAAGAACACGTTTCAGCAACTTGGTGAGCGAGGTTCCAGCGTACAACAGTACAAGGTTCAGAACATCGACCAAGGAGTTGAAAAAGATCAGTGTCGGGAATGCAAAGGGTTTGGTCACTTTCAGAAGGAATGTCCAAACTTCAAGAGAAAGAACAATGTCTATAAGGCAACGTGGTCCGACTGCAGTGATGAGGAGAATGAAGAATCTGAGAAGATTGAAAATTCTCACTATTGTAATAACTTTGTTAAATGTCTTCTTAGTGAATATAACTGTTTCACATCCTCTGTGCATCTTACTGGTGTTGAATCTGATGCAGGTTCTTACGCAAAGAACCTAAGTGATGTTGAATCTGAGGAGTTCTCTGATCCTGCTGAGGAGAACCTAGAACTCCACAAATATGCCATAGACAAGTGTCTCAAAGTTGTAGAAATCATCAAGAAGTACCAAGC
This sequence comes from Striga hermonthica, assembly GCA_902706635.1. Lineage (NCBI taxonomy): Eukaryota > Viridiplantae > Streptophyta > Magnoliopsida > Lamiales > Orobanchaceae > Striga > Striga hermonthica. The sequence goes on along the minus strand of CACSLK010030184.1, from coordinate 20,335,722 downwards.
TCAAAAGAGGAGAATGAAGCTGTTGGAACATCGTTCTGCAGAGCATGAGAAGGAGATCATTTTGATAGAGCAGCCACTCATGACGGTCGGCTCAACACTTATTCGTTCTCTTTCGAGGGAGTGAGGATCGTTTTGCAACCTTCTCTGCCGCGCCCTTCTTCGACGTCCAGCCCGTCTTCTTCAGTCCTGACTCTTTCTCGGTCGGCGTTTTTGGCTGCGATGCATGACTCCCCGATGGTGTTGTTGGTTGTGGGTCGCGAAACTGTGGAGGACCAGTCGCCACCAGCGACTATTCATCCTTTATTGGCTGAGTTTGAGGATGTTTTCCCTTCCGAGATTCCTTCAGGATTGCCACCTCTTCGCGACATTCAGCACCACATTGATCTGGTCCCAGGGACGTCTCTTCTCAATCGCACTCATTATCGCATGAGCCCGACTGAGCACGAGGAAATGAGGCGCCAGGTCGAGGAGCTTCTTCAACGGGGCGTGGTTCGTAAGAGTATGAGCCCTTGTGCGGTCTCGGCCCTTCTTATTCCAAAGAAGGACAACTCGTGGCGTATGTGTGTCGATAGACGGGTCATTAACAAGATTACTTTTCGGTACCGTTTCCCAATCCCACGGTTGGACAATTTACTGGATCAGCTTCATGGGGCATCGGTTTTCACCAAGTTGGATCTCCGCAGCGGCTATCATCAAATTCGTATTTGCCTAGGTGACGAGTGGAAGACAACCTTCAAGATTCGTGAGGGGTTATTCGAGTGGCTGGTGATGCCATTCGGCTTGTCAAACGCGCCTAGCACATTCATGCGAGTGATAAACCAGTCGCTTCGGGAGTTTATCGGCCAGTGTGTCGTCGTTTATTTCGACGACATTCTTATATACAGTCGCTTGGTCGAGGAGCATCTCCAGCATGTACGGTCGGTTTTACTGGTTCTGCAGGCTGAAGCGTTCTTTGTTGCTCCTCGTAAGTGTTGTTTTATGGTGTCTTCTGTTTTGTTTTTGGGCTTTGTGATCTCTGCTGAGGGTATTCGAGTTGATGATAGCAAAGTGGCCGCTATTCGTGACTGGCCTACCCCCGACTACGTTTATTAAGGCTCGTAGTTTTCACGGCCTCGCCTCATTCTATCGGCGTTTTATATCCCACTTCAGTACCATTATGGCTCCGATCACTGATTGCCTCACTGGTACATCTTTTGTGTGGACTCCGGCGGCTGAGGCTGCTTTTACTGCGATTAAGAGCAGGTTGACCTCTGCTCCTGTGCTCGTCTTACCTGACTTTTCCAAGGCGTTCGAGCTTTCATGTGACGCTTCGAAGGTGGGCATTGGCGCTGTTCTTAGTCAAGAGGGTTGCCCAGTCTCGTTCTTTAGCGAGAAATTGTCGGGTCCCCGTGTTCGTTACAGCACATATGACGTGGAGTTCTATGTTGTGGTTCGGGCGGTTCAGCACTGGCGGAATTATCTCTTTCATAGGGATTTCATCCTGTATACGGACCATGAGGCTTTACGACACTTGGCGACCCAGGACAATATTTTTGCTCGGCATGCCTCTTGTACGGCCTTCCTTCAGCAGTTCACGTTTGTTTTGCGCCACAGGCCGGGAGTGTCGAACAGGGTGGCTGATGATTTGAGTCGTCGTTCCCTTCTTTTGACTGATATGAGGATTGTTGTGGTTGGGTTTGATGTGCTGCGTGATGGTTATGCGTCCGACCCATTTTTTGGTCCCATTCACAGCCGCCTCCAGACGGGCCCGTGTGACGATTACTTTCTCACCGACGGCTTTCTTTTTTGGGGTGTTCGAATGTGCATTCCGGACTGTAGTCTCCGGCACCGGCTAATCGCGGAACTGCATGGGGCCGGACACGTGGGGCGAGACCGTTCGGTTGAGTTGGTTGGCCGCTCCTACTTTTGGTCGTCGCTTCGTCGGGATGTGGCTCACTTTGTGAGTCGTTGTCGCATATGTCAGGTCTCGAAGGGCGTGGCCTCTAATGCGGGTCTTTATCGGTCGTTACCCATTCCTTCTCAGCCATGGTGTGCGGTAAGCATGGATTTTGTTTTGGGTTTACCACGTACTCAGCGTGGGTTTGATTCTATCTTCGTGATTGTGGATCGATTTTCTAAGATGGTGCATTTCGTCCCTTGCAAACGGACCACTGATGCTCTTCACGTGGCCCAATTATTTTTTCGCGAGGTGTACCGCCTCCATGGGTTGCCGTCTTCGATTGTTTCTGACCGTGATACTCGTTTCTTAAGCTATTTCTGGCGCAGCCTCTGGCGTATAGCCAATACACGGTTGGATTTTAGCAGCGCTTATCATCCACAAATGGATGGGCATACGGAGGTTGTCAATAGATCGTTGGGTAACTTGCTGCGTTGTCTTGTTGGGGATAACCTTCGTTGTTGGGACCAGCGCCTTAGCCAGGCCGAGTTTGCTCATAACTCGGCCATTAGCCGTGCCACCGGGTTTTCTCCTTTTCAGACGGTTTATGCTGTACAACCTCGCGGTCCGTCCGACTTGCTGGCCCTTCCTTCGGCGGCGGCACCTGATCGGCGAGCTGCCGACCTCATCGCGGACCTCCAAGCCACACATGCCGCTGCTCGGGCTCATTTGGAGAACAGCACCGCGGCTTACAAGCGGCGGGCGGATGTTCGGCGTCGCCACGTTGAGTTCGAGGTGGGTGACTTTGTGTGGGCGGTTTTGACGAAGGACAGGTTCTCGGCCCACGAGTATAATAAATTGTCTGCTCGTAAGATAGGTCCGGTCGAAGTGGTGGAGAAGATCAATCCCAATGCTTATCGCCTTCGCCTTCCGTCCCATATTCGCACGTCTGACGTTTTTAACGTCAAACATTTGGTCCTATTTATGGGCGACAACTCAGACGGAGACGAGACCGTTTCGGATTCGAGGGCGAATCCTTCTCAACCAGGGAGGATGATGGAGACGAGACCGCGATCGCCTTCTTGAATAAATACGACAGGCTTCGAGTTTAAGTCGTTTATTATTTATTTTCTTATTATGTTATTTCCTTTTATTTTAAGTAATTAAAATAAATATTTTGCAATATGTTAGGCAAGATACTAGATTAGGACACTTTCCCTTTATTTATATGTGAACTGCGATCAAATAAGACAGATTATTGATGAATTGAAAAACTTCTGCTTGTTCGTTCTTGAGAGAGTATCTCAATTATCTCTAATTGTACTACGCTCTACATCAAATATGAAGAGTGAATATGAAAAGTTGTAGTGTATTTATTAGCTAAATAAGGGTACTAATGGAAAAATATGTACAAAATAGCCAAAACGACATTTATTTTGTTAAAAGTTGAAAATGCCAAAATGACATCTATATATATAAAAAGAATTACCTTTTTTGAAAAATAGTATGTCAAACTATAGTCAAAAATTATTTGCATTAATTACATACTATTTTAGTAACTTTTATTTGTTTTCTTTTTTTTTTGGCAAAAATCTAGCATTATCAAATAGAGCCCTTAAATCATGGTAGTTGTTACTTTAGTTTGGAGAAAATCATGGCAAATAAAACAAACAACATTAATTACGGTTGATTTAATACTTCAATTGTAAAACAAATTACTTTTGGTTATGGCTGATTTTAATTTACCTCTAATTTAAAATTAAAAGAATAGTTTTGTAATTTAAAAATTCTGTACACTTTAATGCACGACTGATTCAAAATTAAAAATTTACTTTTGTATTTTCACAAAAAAATGCATAAAGAAGTATGGTTGAAATAATAATTAAAATTTAAATTTGTGAAGAACGTATATAGATGTGGACTGATTGAAGATATATGATTCCTTAAGTTAAGGAATTTTTTTCGGTAAAAAAACAAAAAATAAAATCTTTAAATATAGATTTTATTAGTAGTGTATACCAAAGAATATTGTTACATTTAAAATTCATACGCGAAAGAATTCTATTAATTTTCAAATTCAAGATCTCATAAAAATAAAATAATACACTTTTACATACTGCGAAACAATACTTAAAACCCTCCGTGCAACAACAGACATAAAATATAAAATTACCTAACGTGAATCATTTTAACTTTCTAAAATATGTACACCATTTGCTCGATGTGTACTAATATTAAGATACAAATTCGAAATAAAACACAGATTCTCAAAATCAAATCTGATTCGGAGATCAATTTCTTTATGGCCTTAAATTATGCAAATATATTGTTTGAGTGTTTGAGATTCTTTTTTTATGATTTTAGCCTTTACATTAAATGAAATAAACAATAAAAATTGTCGTACAACAACATACATATATACATACAAAATATTTAAAATTATCTAACATGAAAAATTTTAACATCATAAAATCTCTACACAATTTGCTCGGTATGTAATAAATTTTAGAGTTAATATTTTATATGACATATCTATATATATAATAAGGATTAACATAAATCAAATTTAGAAACAATTTCCAGCCATTTTCATTAATTACCTTATATATAAAGAAGTATCGCACACATGACTCATTAATTGCGTGAGCGAATTTGCCGTGAAAAAGGGAAATGTTTTTGTAATTTATTTTGTAAAATCCAGTTTTAGTTAGATTGCCGTGAAAAAAGGAAATGGATTGTAATTTATTTTTCCAAATTCAATGTTTGAGTTAATCCTTCCCTTATGCAACACGTTTCTGCAGATGGATAGCACAAGGATGATTTAGATATACACAAATTCATTATCATGGAAACATTTTGTTTTTATTAATTTTTCTACACGTGACATTATTATTATTATTTTTTTTGGTTAAAATTTTTACACTAATCATGGTAACAATATTTTAAATGGTAATGCTATAACAAAAAAAAAATACAAAATTTAATCTATATTGAAAAATTTATTTACAAGTTTTATATACATAGAAATAAATCGCATATTTCAACGTAAAAATATTATTTTTTTTAATATATAGTTAGCAATATATACAACTTAAATAATAATGTAAAATTCAACGTAAAAATATTATTTTTTTAACATATAGTTATGCAATATATACAACTTAAATAATAATTTAACATAAACAAATATATTGTGAAGATTTCATTTCAAAGTAATACAAAAAAAAGGTAATGAAATTGGTCACAAAAGTTTATGGGGACGGACTGTGGTATTGTAGCACAAGGATGATTTAGATATACACAAATTCATTATCATAAAAAAATTGTTTTTTTCTTTTTTATTTTTTAAAATGTGATATTTTTTTGTTAAATTTTTTACACTAACCATGGTAACAATACTCTAAATGGGAATGCTATAATAAAAAAGAAAAATACAAAATTTAATATTTGATGAAAAATTAATTTAAAATTTTGTATATACATATAAATAAATCGCATATTTTAACGCAAATTTATCATACGGTTATGTCGTATATACAACTTAAATAATAATTTAAAAGA
>CACSLK010030184.1:20307763-20319592 GCA_902706635.1 Striga hermonthica | reverse complement strand
TTTGAATTGGCAAAAGAGGAGAAAAGAGTGTGATTATGATTTGGGATATTGAATTTTGCTTGATGCTTGAGGACAAGCATCGTTCAAGTGTGGGGTAGTTTGATTAGTCGAAAAACGTGTTCGCTTTAATCGTTTAATTTTGTAATAGTGCACGTTCATTTACACGCATTTACACGATTTCCGACTTATTTAATATTATGATCGATTGTGGTGCCTTGATGAGTTTCTTGAGTGTTTTCAGAATTTTGGGTTATTCTTAGCAAGTGACGATGTTGAATGCGATGTTAAATGCAAGACGTGAGCTCGACAAATTTTGATGTAGTACTGGGGTACCCAGTACTCTGTCCCAGCCCCCAGTACTCTGCTGCCCCACAAGCCCGTGCATATATTAAAGGTCCATGCACCTCACGTAAGTTGGCAGAAAATTAGTCATGATGGGCTGCAATTATTTAAGCTGAAGTGGGCCTTGGTGGACTAAGTCAAATGAATTAAAATTGGGTCTTTGGAGGGCATACAAGAAAAAAAAGTAACGTGGCCTGGGGAATAAAAATCTTTCTTGGAGACTTTGGCTTAAAGGATATATTTTTGCGGTTGTGACCTATTATCTGGAGGGAGGCTTGGAAAAGAGAGGAAGAACCAAAAAAAGCGCACGAACATCGACTGAGAAAGACACAAGGCAGAAGCGATCAACTGGCAGCGGCAACAGAGAAGAATTTCATCTTACTTTTCTTTTCTTTCTTGTGTAATTAATTTGATGAACATGTTTTTGAATATTATGAGTAGTGAGTAGTTTTATTATTCTAGTTCTGGGGAAGTTGAACCCTAAGACTCGATGAATGTTTGATTAATTTTCTGGTTGATAATTTCAATATCTTTTGGAATTGTTTGTGTTATTTTGAATAATTAACCCTGATTTGTTGAGTCTTGTTTAGTTTGATCACCTAGACTAGGCTTTTCACATCTACTGCTAGATTCAAACTGTCAATCCGTAATTGTTGATATGTTTAATCAATTAAAGGCTACCGGAAGATGGTAACTACCGGGGATAACACAACCTAAGTAAGTGAATGAAAATTTCTCTGCTTAGTCTAACCTATTTTTCTAAATCGTAAAGCGGCTAATTGAATTAAATTTAGGAAGCGTTTCCTAGACTGTTCAAGAGGTCAGGTCTAATCGTAGAGCGTCTCGCGGTTAGATTAAAAATAAGGAAAAATTCGGGTAACAGCCCGTGGCGTTACCTAGGGCTAGTAATTCCATAGATAGCGAGATTTGATACCAGAATTAATTAGACGAATCGGTTGAGGGTGTAGACGGAACCGTGAACTAGAAGTCTTCCCATAATTTGATAAATTATCCTCTTTTGCTGCATTTGATTTTATTTTGTTATTCTTATTTTCGTAGTTAATTGTCTCTTATCAAACCCCCCTCTTTTATCGTTTGTATTAATTTCAATTAAAGAAAATAATTACAATTAAAATTCACACTCCCTTGGGTTCGACCCTTACTCACTGCTACTACTAGTTGGTAGAAGTCGAATAAGGAATTTATAAATTATAATTTTGCCGCGTTGCGACGCGTGGCCACTTATTTATCGTACATTAATCATTTACTGCACATGCGCATTATGCATCGGCATTCTCAGTAATGCGTTCATACATTCATTACATACGCGCGTCACACATACATTCATTACATATGTGCATCGGACATACATCTTGACGTCCAAATCAAAAGAATACAATAAACCAAACGCCTTCATCTGTTTGGGCCCACACTGGTTAGGAAAAGTCAATAAGACCTTCCCGGCTGGGAAATATGCGAAAGAAAAAATCATTAAACCGAGTTCTTCAGCTCGGTATGATAAAACCTTTACTCACACCAAGTTATTCATCTTGGTAAGGTTGATACCCGTTCCTTTACCGAACTCTTCAGTTCGGTAGACTAAAGCCTTTATTTTCACCAAGTTCTTCAGCTCGGTAGGGCTAGAAAGTCCGCTCCTAACCGAGCTCTTCAATTCGGTGGGCAAATATATTATATCGATAACATCTTTGCATATAGATCGATAGCAAAACAAGGGGCCCGAGTGCCCGCACCAGTTCAAATCTATACGATTATCATCATTACAGACGCAAATCCATCCAACGCGTCATATTGCACACGAAAATCGGGTACCGAATTACCCTACCAGGCCAACCAGGCCACATTCATATATCAATTTCACATAGTTGACTATCCACGCAGTCGACTCCACTCGTCAGAACAAAAAACATGATTACCATCAATACGACAGGCCAAAGCCTGGAACCGATCCACGAAACGTTTTCAGGTCCCAAAGCACCCAGCCAACAATTATACATTATTTGTCACAACTAAATTGGCTATACACGTGACTTCAGAACAGTTCTATTCAGAACATGTCCAAAAGTCAGGGGCCTACTGTTAATACCCAATTTTGGCCTCGCCTATTAAAATATTACACGTGGATATGTATTATATCAATTGTTTTATTTTAAGCCCAAAAATAACACCGCTTGTAATAATAACGGGCCCACCAAAAACATATTTATATACCCCAATGATGGATGTCAGACAGATAGGTCTGAGGGGGCTATTATTATTTTTCTCTTCCTAATCCTCCATATTTTTCCCTCACAAGAAGAAAGCGCACATAGAGAGCTTCTTCTTCTTCAATTTCTTTTTACTGATTTACACATAATTCACATACAACATTCAAGATATGCTAAGTTCTTTTAATTCTTCTATTTTTCGTGGAATTTTACACAAAAATATTCTCAGAAATCTCAGATCAACACAATATTCTGAACACCCCATGTTGATACAATTTCGGATATCAACACATATTACAACTCTAATATTATAATATTATTGTCTTTTAGTTTTCATTTATAAAATGTTTTAATGAGAATATTTTGTAAATTGGCGTTTATGTGATACCATACCTTCATAGTATTCATCTATTATATGAACTTTAAATTCAACCACAATTTTTTTTCTTTAAATTATTTTTATACACAATCTTTTTAATGTCAAATAGTTTTCATATAATATTATTTAATTTCTTCAACAATTTAATATTGGATTATGTAAATAACTTTATTTTAGATACCCATTATTTCTTACCATCTATTAATATATAATAAGGATTAACATAATTCACTTTTAAAAATACTTTCTCGTTTATTTCATTAATTATTGCCTAAAAATAGTAAATTAACAAAATCTCTATTTATTAGCATATCTTTTATATCCAAATTTTTTTAGGAATACAATAAAAAATATGGAATCAAAATCAAAATAAATCTAAGAAATATACTTACCATACGTTACCATACGTATTTTTAAAAAAAAAAATTTAAAATACAATATAAAATATTTAATTAATAATTGTCAATTAAAGATTCTTTTTAAAAATCAATCATATTTCTAATAATTGTTAGAAATAATTTATATATATATATATATATATATATTAGTTTTTACGTGAAAGTAACATATATGTTACTTATATGTTAACATATATGTTAATCCTATATAATAAGGATTAACATAAATCAAATTTAGAAACAATTTCCCACCACTTTCATTAATATCTCCTAAACAGTAAATCATATTTTTTTCGTTTTTTTTTTTATTAATAACATCAAATACTTTTATATTGGTAAACAATAAGGAATCAAAATCCTAATAAATCTCCTATTTTTCCAAACAATTTGGAAATCCGAATGTAAATCCGAATAAATCATGATTTTAGAAATCGTGATTTCCAAAAAATTTGGAAATCCGAATAAATCACCAAGGAAAATCATGATTTGTATATATCATGATTTTAGAAATATGTTCAAAATTTCCTTTGCATGAATCTGAATCATAATTCATTCAACCTATTATTATATTATTAAATTGTTTGAAACTGCATGCTAAGATTTGTATATATCAGATTTCTAAAATCATGATTTGTATATATCAACTTTTCACCAATTAGACTTTTTTCTTCATTATCGATTTGAAAGGGAAAACGAATTTTATATACCTTATCGGTTTTGATAATACAATGTTATAATCATTACCATTATTTATTTTAGAATATAGTGTTTGTCATTTATTTGATTTCAAAAGATGAAAATTTTTTCATAGTTTAGGTCTCTTTTTATTTATGCTTTTACACAAATTAATTTAAAAACTCTAATAACGATTGACAACAAAATTTGTTATATATTGATTCAAACCAACTAATTAATAAAAGAGTCCATCAATCACGAAATTAAAAAATAACACACGATCACTACATTTCCAAGATTAAGTTTTATAGATAAACATTCATTTATATTGTCATGACGATAAACAAGAGTGAGTGTCAATCTTAGAAATTTGATGATTTCAATTGCTATATTTCCAATGGTTTTATTACCGTTGGAATATGCAAATTTCAGTGGAATTTTTATTTCTACCCCGTTGAAAAATCCAACGTTAGAATCATCAAAATCCAACGGAAATTCCAATGGAAAAATTCATTCCAACGGAATATTTTTGTTGGAATTTCTGTTGGAATCCATTGAAAATTTCCAACAGAAATAATAGTATTGAAATATCCGTTGGAATTGTCGTTGGAATAATTTCTTTTGGAATAGATTACTATTGGAATTTTATCATTTTATTGTAGAGTGCCCAATAATCAAACTAATAATGTTGTTTACAATTAGATTTTTAATAACATATGATTTTTTCATACCTGAACATTTTATGAGCATTTTTTCGCTCAAACATTAATTACCTACTATAGATGGAAATAATATAAAATGATCTAAATAAAAAATAAATCATTAATTGAATAATTTTCATATAACTCGATTTTTGGTTTGTGCTTGTTTTAGTAAATTCTTGGTTTTCTTTAATTACGTTGATAGTGGTTTTGTAGGCAAAAATTATGTAAATAATTATATATAGCCGATTTTGGAACTCTTATTTATCAAGGATTCTTTTTTATTTTAACAGATTTATTAGAATCATTGATTTGGATTAGCATATATGTTACATACACACAAAAAAAATAAAAAATTATTGTAATATTTAAATTTACATGGCGTCATGACCGCGCGTCGCAACGCGGCAAAATTATAATTTATATTTTCCTTAACTAACCTCTACTAACTAGTAGTAGTGGCGAGTAAGGGTCGATCTCACGAGGAGTGTGAATTAAGTTGTGTATTTCTCGTATTAATTGAATTAAGAAAGCAATAAAAAGAGGGGGGGGGGGGTTTGAATTTAAGAACTAAATAAACTAAAATCCTAATAAAGCAAATATTATCTAAACAATCAAAATAAAAATGAATAAATGAAGAGAACCTTCTAGTTCACGGTTCCGTCTACACCCTCGACCGACTCGTCTAATTAATTCTGGTATAAAATCTCGCGTTCTATGGAATTACTAGCCCTAGGTAACGCTACAGGTTGTTACCCGAATGTTTCCTTATTTTTAATCTAACCGCGAGACGCTCTACGATTAAATCTGACCTCGTGAACAATCTAGGAAACGCTTCCTAAATTTAATTCAATTAGCCGCTTTACGATTTAGAAAAATAGGCTAGACTAAGTAGCGAAATTTTCATTCACTTAATTAGGTCGTGTTATCCCCGATAGTTACCATCTTCTGGTAGCCTCTAATTGATTAAACACATCAACAATTATCGATTGACAGTTTGAATCTAGCAGTAGATATGAAAAGCCAAGTCTAGGTGATCAAGCTAAACAAGACTCAACAAATCAGGGTTACTTATTCAAAATAATACAAACAATCCCAAAAGATATTGAAATTATCAACCAAGAGAATTAATCAAACATTCGTCGAGTCTTAGGGTTCAACTTCCCCGGAACTAGAAATAAAAATCTACTCTAACATACTAAAAAAATAAATAATAGATAAAAGAGAGAGATTAAATTATCTCCCTCGTGTACGGGTGCGGCCTCCCTCCGCAATTAACTGGCTTCCTCGCGTTCTGTCTGCTTTTTCCTATGCGGCTCTATCCTCCCTGTTCTCTGTTCGCTTCTCTTTTTCGTGATGTAGGCGGTTGTGTTTATCTCCCCGTAAAAAAATAAATCCTAGTGAATCAGTGAATGCCCTTTATTTCCAAGTTATCAATTACTATCTTGTGGGCTAAAATTAATGTGACTTGTGGGCCAAACTTAATTGCTCCGCATGAAATAATCTGCCACCACATTTAGTGATTAGAACTTTGAATTTCTCTTAACTAAGTTGGTATTGGGCTGGTATGGTACTTGATACTCTGTCGGTTGAAATTTCGTTTATTTCCACGTCGCTCATGAAAATACTCCAATATCCTACAAATAAAACATAAATATATCATAGTACTTAAATCCATCTAATAAATAAATAAGTCGAAAAATATATAAGTGCGATAAAATTAAGCATATAAAAATACGCTAATAAATATATAAAACACACACTTTTTCCGACCAATCACGTCAATTTTGGAAATCTCATTTGTGAGATTCTTTTTTATTTTATCATATTTATTAGAACCAACAATTACAAAATAGAAATTTATATTTATATCTAAATATATTTATATTAATATTTAAATATATTTTTCATTGTAGCAGATTTTGAGAATGAACGATTTTATATGAGTTATATACAAATCTTTTTTTTTTTTGAGATATACATCAATTCCCTTTATTGGTATTCTTTTTGTCAATTGTTTTAAAAAATAAAATTTTCAAAATTTGTATAGTAAATCGATTTTTTGTTTTGTATACACAAAATATAAATTTATTACAATATATATATATATACATATATACTACCTAAAAAGTTGTCACACATATAATAGGAAAACTGTCCAATTAAAAATTGTTCAGTTTGAAAATATATAACAAGTTGTCACACATTCAATTAAAAATTGTTCGGCTTGAAAAAATTAGCCTGAAGTAATGTCTAATCACGAATGTTTTATATTTTATATCTACTAAATATAATCTTTATTATAAAATTAGTGTGATGTAATATTTAATGTTTTGTATTATTCATACATATTTTTGTTGATATACACCAATTCATTTGTCTTACTGTTGTATAAATTATCAAAATATAAATAGATCCATTTTAGACTTTCATTTAAGTTCCAGCGGCACCAGTTCTTTCTGATTTTGGGGTTCCATTTAACAGTCATGGTCAGTCCTTTTGTATAAAAAAATATAGAAATATTAGTGAATATTATATAGCTAATCAAGTATAATCGATATTAAACTAACAACTCATTGTCTGACTGCCTAAGTAAATTATCATATTATAAAAAGATCCATCTTAGGATTTCATTTAAGTTCTAGAGCACTAGTTACTTCTAATCTTAGGGTTCATTTAAGATCAGGGTCAATCTTTATGTGCGCTGGCATATTATTAAAGAAATCGGTTCTTAACAGCGACCGATTATATGTTGTTGTTTTTACGTGTAAGTAATAGATAAGAGATGTGCATTGACATGTTCTTAAAAAATCTTTTTTTGATCACGACCAATTGTATGTTGTTACGCGTGTAAGTAATAAGTCAAGAAGAGTCAAAGTCAACATTTATTGTACGTTGACATGTTAAGTAATAGATCAAAAAGAGTCAAGATCAACATTTATTGTACGTTGGCATGTTCTCAAAGAAATCGATTTTTAGTCACAGACAATTATGTTGTTTGTATCGCGTGTAAATAATAGAAAAGTGTTAAAAATATTAGTTTGTGGGGACAACAAGTTGATCAGTTATTGAACAAATAATGTTGTGTACAAGAAAGTTTAAATAATATATTTTTTGCATGATGAACATTTTATGGTTTGATAATTTTCCTACGAATTGTCACTCTTTTATTTATTAATATATTTTAATTTTTAATATTATCCAAAGTAAATACAGCTCGTGCATTGCACGGGTTACATACTAGTTTATTATTATAAGTATAGTTATATCAATATAAATAACGGCATATGGATATCTGTATATATCGTTTCAATATATTAAATAACATATATATATATAGAGGGTTGGGTTCACATGAGAATGATACTTAGTGAAAGAAATGAGAATAAATGGTATCCATTAGATCATCCAATCTAATGGCTAAAAAACATTTTTTATATATTTTTGTAAACATTTTTAAGTTTAAAAGTTTATTTTAATTTCACAAGTAGTAATAACCTTTTTTTTTGTATACTAGTATGAATCTCGTGCAGTGTACGAGTAAGAAATATTCATTAGTATTTAATAAATTAAAAATTCTTATTAAATAATATTTTTAAATTAAAAATATGGAATCAATATGTAATACATTTTACCTATATAATTTATTGAAAATGATATATAAAGTTTAAATTGTACGAAATTACATAAAAATATCTATTTAAAATTAGTACACAACCCTTGTAGTGCACATAACTAATAATAAATTACATTATATTCGCTTCAAAATAAGTGTACTTTCAAATTTTTTATTCAAAAGTTCAATTTGACTATAATGTGATTCCATAAAATAGTTATTTTGGTAAAATTTTATCATATATTTAACAGCCTATGTGAATAATAAGTATAAATATATAATTTATATTGTTTCATTAATTAAAATAAATTTATTTTTGTATAAACTATTCAATTTTTTTTTTTCAGTTTATTATATTTTAAATTTAAACAAGGCAACCAACAAAGGTAACAGCCGCAAGTTTTGTAAAAAATATTATATACCAATCTTTAAATCATTTAACTAATAAAGGTAATAGCCGCAATATTTGACCAAAATGATTTTATGCATTAATTACATTAATTTAGGTGAGATTTTTTAAATTTTGATGAAAAAATTATCCAATTTAATAAATTTTAGGCGATAAACCAAATATTTTTTTTACTGATATTTAGTTACTATTATATATTAAATATTAATAGATAGATTTTGCTTATTATAATACGAGTAAATTATAATTTTAGTCTTGTATGTTTCACTACTTTAACTTTTTGGTCCTTTTCGAATTGTGATTTTCATTTTCTCTCGTATGTTTAAAAAAATGTTACACAAAGGTCCTTTTCATACATAAGGGACGAAATCAGAACAATTTTTTGCGAAACATAAAGGACCTTCATGTTGTGAAAAGGACTTTTTTGTAACATTTTTTCAAACATATGGACGAAAATAAAAAAACACAATTTAAGACGAAAAAGTTAATATAGTGATTGTAATTTACTCTTATAATACGGATAGGCATTTTCCTCAACTGTGTATGAATAGGAATGATTTATTCAGACTATTCCTATTTCTATTTGTCTGTGGAAATGTGCCCTTTGAAAATGAAATAAACCCCAATCTTCCATCCTCTGAGATCGGAAATGTGCCCTTTGAGATTCCTCCTGGTTTTCTTCTCGGCGGTGTTGGCCGCCTACTTCGCCTGGAAAACGGTGTCTCCTTCAGATGAACCCGACATCATCACCACACCAGATGATGAGAATTCCACAATTGAGAAGCACGAATTTCATTTTCTCAAGGTACAATGGAGGACAATCGTACCAAATTTGTGCTTTGCGTGTGTGTGTGTGTGTGTGAGTATTTATATCGTCTTCCTTTTTTGTTGTTGAGTATTGTATTATAAATGGTGATTAACGCAGTTTGTGATATGTATTGACTTGGCTGAAACTCAGATGATGCAAAAAGGGTTCTTTGTGTTCATCGACATGGCAAGCGGACGATACCTTTGGAAGAAAGTCAAACAATTGAGCAACAACAGCAACCAACATGTTGATTAAGGCAACCAATCAGCTACAATTTGGATTATTTTTCAACAAATTAAGCGAATCTATGTAACTGCTTTCTGATTCTGGATATATATATATATATATATAAGATTAACTATTTGAGCTATACGGAAAGAATGGTTTGTCATGTGGTTAAACAAAATGAACAACAAATAGGGAAGGTTACCGTTTACAAGTTTGATTTTTTTCCCTCTTCTGTAATGAAAATGGATATTGTTGCTGCTCAATTTTATTTGATTGTTGTATAAGAACTATTATATATATATATATGGTTCTGGTCGTTGTTCGATGATGGGGCATGGAGATGGAACGCTTTGTTCTCAATAAGGATATATTACCAAATGGAGTTCTGTTCATGCATCATTATTCATTAGAAGTGATTATATACATGTTATATGCTATCTCCATTTTCCGTATATGCAATCTTCTGCTCACTCTTAGATCTTAATAGGTCTTTATTCTACCATGACCGGATGGTCTGTGTTCATCAGCATTCGATATTAATCAACCGTACATTTTGTAGAAAGGATGAATGTGTTGTGGGTAATGCACTGACTTATTAAATTGATGGTAGTGAATCTCTACTTAATTTCGAGAAATGAATATCTTGTCCCTTTTAGGATGAACTCCTGCTTAGTTTTAAGATGCACGTCTATAGTGGACTTGGATGCTTCACAAGGTAGAATATGAACTTTAGAGAATAAGAAGAAGAAAAATAGCAGGAGAAGATGATTCAATTGTTTATGAAGCGTATATAACATCGAAAGAAGAGTAACAAATGTATCTCAGTTTGTGGACCAACAAAACTCATACACACGCACATGCGTTTGAAGTTAATCCTTGGAGTTGTTTGTTGATAATGTCATAAAAATTGTCCTTGTTTGGTAACTGATGATATCCACTTTGATTCGAGACAGTGGGGTGGAGAAGCTGATGTCTTATTGATTTGGCATTGGTTTTGAACAAGTATTTGCAAGTGTCACACATTATATGCTTCTTCGTGCTAGGCATGCTTTTAGTTATTCTCAACTGATTCAATTTGGACAATTGTTGTGAATGTTCAACCACTCTCTGGTCTAGGATTGGTCGTGGCTCCAGCACTCGGATACTTTCCTCGTATTTTTATTTAATAAACAAATTGTGAAAGTAATTTATGCATTTCATAAATACAATTTGCAACTTAGGGTGGTTGAATATTCTGAGGAATTGAAATCATAAAAATTGAGGATGCAGTACTGAGGAGTGAGGAGTCTTTGTTGGATGTAAATAATCTAAATTACTAATAGTACTAATATATTTCAAGTGCGTAACAGATGCTTATCAACTGATGCACCATGTTATAAAGAAGTAAAGAATGATATAAATTTAATATAATAACACGATACATCACATTGCTTTAAAATGCTAAATCTACATAACATTTTTTTGTCATCTTTAATGTTAAATAAATCAACAACTATTAAATATATACATTGATCCACAAGTTCCTCCGAGTCTGAAAATAGACCGGTTTCGTCACGAGCGGTCTTTTGGCTTGAGCTCTGATTACTTGCAAAACACGCTAAGAGAGGGTCATGGCGGAAAACCTCCAACGCTCAAGATAGATATCTGTCTTTTTAGCTAGAATGTTGGAATAGATATCTTGCACATGATGATTATCTCGTTGTGTTCCATGTTGGGTCGGTTATGCAAGCCCTAGATTATCTCTAGGTCGCTACAAATCCATTTCATATTCAAGCTCTTTGATGAGCTAGGTTAAACCCATTCCCCAATTTATAATTGCATTATTTCTCAAGCTAGTATACCGGACTCCTCGATGAGGTTAAACATTGTTCACCGAATTGTAGATGGTGACCTGAACCGGTTTGTCCGAGCTAACAACTCTTAAACAATTCACCGGGTTAATGTGGGTGATATATCATATGCATCAACTTTATATAATCTCAAACAATTATTCAAAACTGTGTTACAAGTGTTGGAATTTTTCACGGAAAATATAAAGTGCTCAAGTT
>CACSLK010030184.1:20292804-20303349 GCA_902706635.1 Striga hermonthica | reverse complement strand
AAAAACAAATAAAAAAAATGAAAGGAGAAATTTTATCTACATCGATCACAACAAGAAAAAAAAGTCAAAATCTAGTCCATGCAACAGAAAGGAGATGTTCTGCAAGTACATTACCTGGCTATCTGTAATTGAAATGTCAGCAACCCCTGCAACAGAAATCGACTAAATATACCTGAATTTTTAATTGAATAACAAATTCCACAGAGAAATCAACTCAATGAAATGGGAAACGTACCATCTGAGTCAGCCACAATGTTTCCCAGGTCACCCGCATGCCGCTCGTCATCTAAAGGAGATCCATGATCCTTCTGTAATGGGTTAAAATGAGGTCCTGAACATTGAAGGGGCAAATAACTCAACAAACTCTCTTACGGACTCTTAAAAGCAAAATATATATGCAGGGATCAACTGAATCTATATATATATATATATATAATAAGAATAGGCTTAAATCACATATAGTAATCATTTCCCGCCATTATGCATTAATTACACCCTATTTATATAGTAATTTTAGAGAAGTCTTTATACCAAATCTCGAAGCATTAATTGTAATCAGTTTTAAATTCCATTAACAACCGGAATTACTAATATAAAACCGGTTGCATATGAAATCAAATAATTTAATAATACAATAAAATAAATCTGCTGAATAAATGCAGTAGGACTTTACAATAAACATGGTATCTATACTAATATAATCTGCCGTAGAAATGAGATGGAATATATACCCCATTACTAAATATTATTATTTAATTATGATAATATTTACAACATCCCATCTAAAACATCCACATCTATAAAATAAACAATTAAAGATCACCATGACAATAAACATACTCACGGAAATGAAGCTTTAAACTTAATCATCGAAAATTAAGAATACATCACTAGCATATAAAACATGAGCATAATAATAAATAGAAATTTTATTAATAATAAATATGATTTTATTTTTTTTCCCTAATTACTATGTAAAAATACATCTATCTATATAAAATAAGAATAAGGTTAAATCATTTTTAGAAAGAGTTTCCCACCAAAATCATTAATAACAAACTATAAATTTTATATTCTTTTTAACTGTTTCCAAATAAAAATAAAATGAAGCATTGAATGCATTACATAATTTCAGTTGTTGTTTATCATACCATATTCTCGGTTTTTGATGTAGAAAAAAAAAATTCTAGGATATTGTTTTGTGTACATTTTGTTTATTTAAAATCAAACCATTTTAATGATTTGTTAATCTATTCTTTTATGGTAACAATTTTGTTGAGCGGATTTTTTCTTTTTACAAATTTTTTAAACTCACAAATTAAAAAATGAAATTCCATTCTAATTGTGGACGACATATATATTTTAATTTTTTTTAAAAAAAAAACAAAATTTAAAACTGCAATGGAATTGGACATGTTGTATTATCAGTTTTATCTTTATGATTTTTTTTTATAACAATAAGCCAAAAAATATATACTCAAACAAAACAAAAATGTTCTCAATATTGGAATAAATTTGGTGTAAAAAAATAAGAATGATTGAAAAGAAAAAAGATATACTCCAAATCAACACTTTAAGGTAACAACTTTCTTATATTTTTTAGAAAATTAAACTTCACCGAATAATCTTTAGTGTTTATTATAATATTACATATTTTCACTATAATTTTATTTCGTGGTCACTTGAATAAGTCTTGTCTTTTGTTTGATTAAGTCAAGTTTAGTTTAGTTGATATTTTATCTCCTAATTAGTAGCTGCAAGTTAGTATAGATAATGTCCTATTTTTATGCATTCAGTTTGGTTGTACTACTGCCTATTTAAAGGCTATTTTTAGTGAATAAAGAGTATGATAAACTCTCTCAATCTGTGAGCTATTAGAATTTTTGACAGTGGTATCTGAGCCAGTACGGAAAAATATAGAGAGAGAATCAGCAGAAAGAAATTAGTCCTTCCCATCTCCACTTTGTTTTCCTCTTGCAGTAGCAATGGCAGGAGACAATTTTGTTCAACCAGCCATTCCACGTTTTGATGGTCATTATGATCATGGGAGTATGCTCATGGAGAATTTCTTAAGATCCAAAGAGTATTGGCATGTGGTTTGCAATGGGGTGCAGGAGGCAACAGCTGGCACAGTGATGACAGATGCCCAGAAGACAGAATTAGAAGGGCAAAGACTGAAAGATCTCAAGGCAAAAAATTATCTTTTCCAGGCGATCGATCGTTCGGTTCTAGAGACAATCCTCAACAAAAGCACTTCAAAGATGGGACTCCATGAAAAAGAAGTACCAAGGTACAACAAGAGCAAAGAGGCAGCAGCTACAAGCTCTTCGTTCGGAATTTGAAACACTTCGAATGAAAACTGGAGAGTCCATTCGATTGATGAATTGCAAAGTTCCTTGTTAATTCACGAGCGCAGATTTGATCAGCAAGAAAATGAGAAAAATGAGAAAGAAGAACAAGTTCTAAAAGTCTCAATGGAGAATAATGGAAACAGATCAGCAGATCGTGGTAGAGACAGAGGTAGAGGAAGAAGAGCTCAAAATAACAGAGATGGAGGTGGAGGACGAGGAGTTGGGGCAGACAATTTCAGAAATTTAATTCAGACAGCAATCTGTCATTTTCTCAAGGCCGCGGGAGAGGACGTTACCATGACAAGTCGAATGTAGAGTGCCATAGATGTCATAAATATGGCCATTATCGATTTGAATGTTATACGAAACTACCTCAAGATAAAGGAAAGGAGAAATTGAATTATACTGAGAAGAATGAAGACGAAACTTTACTGATGACGGTCCATGACGGCAAGAACAAGCATGAAGCTAACATATGGTACCTTGATACAGGCTGCAGTAACCATATGTGTGGAAGTAAGTCATTCTTTTCTCACTTAAATGAGGATTACCGCACGACTGTGAGTTTTGGTGATAATTCCAAAATAGATGTTATGGGAAAAGGAGATGTTCACATCAGGACCAACAATGGCAATGTTGAAATAATGTCAAATGTGTTCTATGTCCCTGGCTTAAAAAGCAACCTTCTGAGCCTTGGGCAACTGAAAGAAAAGGGATACACGGTGACAATTAAGAATGGTGCGTGTGAAATCTATGATTCCAGAAGAGGCCTTATCGCTCAAGCCGAAATGACATCGAACAGGTTGTTTCCGCTGCAAATTAGGACTATTCAATGTTATTCAGCAACCAATGATGATCCAATGTGGCTTTGGCATTTTCGTTACGGCCATTTAAATTTTAATGGCCTGAAGACACATCATCAGAAAAATATGGTAATCGGTCTTCCTCAAATTACTCCTCCCGGAAAGGTGTGTGAAGAATGCATCATTGGCAAACAGCATAGGAGAAATTTCCTCAAGGAAAATCTTGGAGGGCAAAGAAAATCCTTGCATTGGTGCATTCGGATATTTGTGGGCCAATAAACCCATGCTCTAATGAAGGTAAAAAATACTTTCTTACCTTCACTGATGATTATAGTCGAAAAACTTGGGTTTATTTTCTTCAAGAGAAGTCAGAAGCTTTCAGCATGTTTAAACTATTTAAGGCACATGTCGAGAATGAAACTAATGAAACCATTAAAATTCTTCGAACTGTTCGTGGTGGCGAGTATTGCTCGAAAGAATTTTCTCATTTTTGTGATGTACAAGGCATTCGGAAGGAGCTTACTGCTACTTATACACCACAACAAAATGGTGTTTCAGAAAGGAAAATCGTACCATTCTTAATATGGTAAGAAATTTAATGGCAAGAGGAAAAGTCCCAAAGTCCTTTTGGCCAGAGGCAATAAATTGGAGTATTCATGTGCTGAATAGAAGTCCCACATTTTCCGTTCGAAACATGACACCGGAGGAGGCATGGAGTGGGCGTAAACCAGTTGTTGATCATTTTAAAATATTTGGCTGCATAGCATATGCACATGTCCCCGACCAGAAAAGGAAGAAACTCGACGACAAAAGTGAAAAGTGTGTTTTTCTTGGTATAGTTGAAGCGTCCAAGGCGTATAAGCTATATAATCTAGTCACGAAGAAAATTGTGACTAGTCGAGATGTTGTTTTTGATGAAAAAAGCACCTGGAATTGGAAGGACGAACAACCAGATCAGACCACCATTCTTGATGAAGAAATTGATGAACATTACCAATCTCAACAGCAACCAATTTCCAGTCATGAAATTTAGCCGAATGAACCTGTAGTAAGTTGTAGCAGCTGAATCTCGCACTCGTCGTGTTCGAACAAGGCCAGCGTGGATGAAAGATTATGAGGTTAGTGGTATTCAATCAGATATTGCTCACTATGCTTTCTTATCGGATTGCGATCCTATTACATTTCAAGAGGCTGTAAATTGTTCGGAATGGCAAATAGCAATGAATGAAGAAATTGAGTCCATCGAGAAAAATCATAGCTGGGAGCTTGTCGAACTTCCAAAGGGGTAGAAATCCATTGGTGTTAAATGGGTTTATAAAACGAAACTGAACAAAGATGGCGGGGTTGAACGGTATAAAGCTCGAATCGTAGCCAAAGGATATGAGCAGAAGCCTGGCGTTGATTTCAAAGAAGTGTTTGCCCCAGTAGCAAAGTTGGATACTGTCCGTTTGATGTTATCTATGGCTGCCCGACATTTGGTTAGTCCATTAGTTCGATGTGAAGTCTGCATTTCTACACAGAGAGTTGAAAGGGGAAGTGTACATTGACCAACCTCCTGGTTAAGTGAAGAAGGGGTGTGAAAATCAGGTCTACAAGTTAAAAAAGGCACTATACGGGCTAAAACAAGCGCCGAGAGCATGGTATAGTCGTATAGATGCTTACTTTACCAAAGAAGGCTTCGTCAAATGTCCATACGAGCACACTCTTTACACAAAACACGAAGATGATAATAAGGTATTGATTGTGTACTTATATGTGGATGATCTTATTTATACCAGTAGTGACCATGTCATGCTGGTGAGTTTTAAGAAATCTATGATGGAAGAATTTGATATGACGGATTTGGGTTTAATGCATCATTTTCTTGGTATTGAGGTGCTGCAAATGTCTGATGGTATTTTTATTTCTCAAAGGAAATATATATCAGAAATCTTGGACAGGTTCATGATGAGGGATTGTAATCCAGTCACTACCCCCAATGAAGTTAGTCTAAAACTCTCGAAAAATGATACTGGTAAAAATGGTGGATTCAACTATGTACAAGCAAGTAGTAGGGAGCCTTTGGTATGTGACATCTACAAGACCTGACATAATGCATGCAGTCAATCTTATCAGTAGATATATGGAGAATCCAACTGAAATTCATTTTTCGGCTGCAAAGAGGATTTTTCGTTACTTAAAAGGCACTGCGGATTTTGGCATTCTATACAGAACAAGTGCAGACACTAAACTTATTGGGTTTTCTGATAGTGACTATACCGGGGATCCTGATGATAGGAAGAGCACTTCTGGCTCAGTATTTTTACTAAATTCAGGGGCTGTCACATGGTCTTCTAAGAAACAGCCAATCGTGACTTTGTCAACCACTGAAGCTGAATTTGTGGCTGCTGCAACATGTTCCTGTCAAGCTAGTTGGTTGCGAAGATTGCTTGACGTGTTGCATAATCAGCAACAAGGGCCAACTCTCATTTATTGTGATAGTAGTTCTGCTATAAAACTCTCAAAAAATCCAGTTTTACATGGGCGAAGCAAACATATACATGGCAGGTATCACTTTTTGCGAGAATTATGTAATGATGAAGTTATTGAGTTGATATTTTGCAGAAGTGAAGACCAGGTGGCAGATATTATGATCAAGCCCCTCAAACCGGTGGTTTTTATGAGGCTTCGAGGCATGTTAGGAGTTTGCTCTTTAGCAAAGATTGGAACTACTTAGGAAGTTATTAATAAAGGGACTACTAAACTGATTTCTGCAGATATCAGTTTAAGGGAGGGTGTTAGAATTCAATAGGTCACTTGAATAAGTCTTGTCTTTTGTTTGACTAAGTCAAGTTTAGTTTAGTTGATATTTTATCTCCTAATTAGTAGCTGCAAGTTAGTATAGATAATGACCTATTTTTATGCATTCAGTTTGGTTATACTACTGCCTATTTAAAGGCTATTTTTAGTGAATAAAGAGTATGATAAACTCTCTCAATCTGTGAGCTATTAGAATTTTTAACAGTTTTAACATTCCGAAAATCAACAAATTAGAGAAACGAGGTGTCTATGCAATTCACAATTTACCAAGTGGAGAGCATCTTGGTAAATATCGATACACAGTTGCCAAGTGCAAAATTATTTTGCATGGAAAAGCAAGGAGGATTTTAATAATGTATGACTTTTTCATGAGAACATTTATGATCACCTATGATCACCTGATCTATTATAACTTATTGATTAATAATAGCCTTCAATTATAAATTTTACCAAAACAAGTACAGCCCGTGCATCTCACGGGATTACATACTAGTTAAGTCAAACAGAACAGGAAAAAAAAAAAGAATCCAAATATGGAGTTAAAGGTGTTAAACAATGAGCTTCATAGATTATTGCCAATATTACTACTAGATATGTTACTCTATTAATAAAGCTTCAAGTTTAAAAGCCCCATTTTTTTTTTATGAGCAACGCTTATCAGAACAAGATTAGGAAAAATTTAACTCTTGATTCAAATGAGGTGAGCATCAGATAGCTATATCAAAGTATAAAAGGAAAATGACATGAGAGTATCAATTACTTGAGAACTAACATCAAAGCACAAACACTTTTTTAGCAACTATCATCATAAAAAAGATGACACTATACATCTCAACTCAATTTCATACTATTAAATAACAGAAATAAGGAAAGGGAAAGAATTGGACCAGTGGAATTGCAGCCATTGGTGGTGTCCCCGAGAGCATGGATGTGAAATCCATGGAGGCCAGTTCTCAGCCCAGTAATCCTTCCTTTGATATGGGTACTTCCTGTTCATCATTGATCAATAGCATTTGTTTGTTATCCTCTAAATCTCCGAAATTGCTCGATCGAGGTTAATATATCGATAACAAGTAAGATAAAAGTGAAAAATTGGGGGAGATGAAAATAACCAGCAGGCTGTTGGATGAAGTTGATGTAGCCTTTGATGTTGTCTGCGCCGGAGATGATTGCCACCGCTTTCACCGTCGACATATTCTTTCCTGCTTGAGCTGGATTTCGAGGTCCTATCACTGTAAGCCGCCAGGAGTAGCCGAGCGGTTGGATATTTTCGATAAGTTATGATGGCATTACTTACTATTATTATTATTTTTTCGTTTACTAATAATATTCATTCATTCATATATTTTTTACTTACTACTTTTTTTTTTCTAAACAAAAATTTAATAATATTTTAATTTAAAATTTATTTTTAATTAAAAAAATATAAATGAACTCGAATATCGTATATATAAATAAATATATATTTATATAAAGTAAATTATCTATTAATATTAATTAAAATTAATAAAAATATTATTTACGTTAATATAATCAGAATTACATTAATTATAATTTTTCTATAAACAAATTGGTAATATCAGTATTAATGTAAATCTCTTCAAGACTGGGCATGAAAAGAAAACGGGCCATAGAACCGACAGCCCAGCTGTAGAGGCCCACTAAAAGCTGTTTCATAAAAAAAAATCTACAACATCGATCATTGTCATACCTTGGCAGATGGGCAGGTGGCACCTTATCACCTATCATTTATTGCTGCTTTTCATCTCGTAAACTTATTCGGACTTTTGGAAATGAAAAAAGATTATAGTTAGGATAGCATCCAGTGTGTGTATAGTAAGGATTAAGGATGAGAGAGATCATAAGCATACACATTGGTCAGGCCGGAATTCAAGTTGGCAATGCTTGCTGGGAGCTTTATTGCCTCGAACATGGCATTCAACCCGATGGTTTGATGCCTAGGTATCATTTTATCCTGTTTTACCCTTTTGCTTATCCTTCTAAAGATTGCATTTTTTATTAGTTTGTAGATCACTAGTAGTAGTGTTTTCAGTATGTATTCTTGCTTGGGTTGTTTCATATTGTATGTTCTTGTTTCATATGAAAGAAAGATTGTCATTTTGCTGAATTAATTGTGTGCTGTTTTGAGATATATGGTCAACTTTACTGATTAATAAATTAGACAAAAATCTCTATGCTGGCGAAAATTACCAACACAGTGGGCAGAGTATTAGGTTTAACTGGTTGATCAGCACTGAATATCCAAATAGACCTTCCTCTATCAGTGGGCAGAGTATTAGGTTTAACTGGTTGATCAGTTACTTGCAAATATCAATTGATTTTTTTTTATATCTTTGTTTGTTTTTGCTTGCAGTGACAAATCCTTTGGTGTGGCAAACGACTCTTTCAACACCTTCTTTAGTGAAACCAGCGCTGGGAAGCACGTACCCAGGGCTGTTTTTCTGGATCTTGAACCCACTGTTGTCGATGAAGTTCGGAGTGGGCCCTACCGGCAGCTGTTCCATCCAGAGCAACTCATTTGCGGTAAGGAGGATGCTGCCAACAACTTTGCCAGGGGACACTACACAGGTACTAGTTTTTTTTTTTTTTTTCGGCACTGTTAATTTCATTTCTATGAATAAAAATATAACGGGGTAAAATAAAATGTTTATGTTTCATACAGTTGGTAAGGATATCATTGACCTTTGCCTGGATCGCGTGAGAAAGTTAGCCGACAACTGCACTGGTCTTCAAGGCTTCTTGGTGTTCAATGCCGTGGGTGGTGGCACTGGCTCCGGCCTCGGCTCTTTGCTCCTCGAGCGCCTCTCCGTAGATTATGGCAAAAAATCAAAACTTGGCTTTACCATTTATCCATCTCCCCAGGTTCTTCTTTTTTTCTTTTCTAGTATATATTACGGCATATATATAATTTGAATGCTCATTGGCGAACAACTGAATTTTCTCAGGTTTCAACTGCAGTGGTGGAGCCATATAACAGCGTTTTATCGACTCACTCTCTGCTAGAGCACACAGATGTAGTAGTCCTTCTGGATAACGAAGCAATTTACGATATTTGCAGGAGAGCCCTTGACATCGAGAGGCCTACCTACACCAACCTAAACCGCTTGATTTCCCAAATAATCTCATCCCTAACCACCTCGTTAAGGTTCGACGGTGCTATCAACGTGGACATCACAGAGTTCCAAACAAACCTCGTCCCGTACCCGCGCATCCACTTCATGCTCTCGTCTTACGCTCCCGTCATCTCAGCAGCCAAGGCCTACCACGAGCAGCTATCCGTCCCGGAGATCACAAGCTCGGTTTTCGAGCCGTCGAGCATGATGGCGAAATGCGACCCTCGACACGGAAAGTACATGGCTTGCTGCCTAATGTACCGTGGGGATGTTGTACCGAAGGACGTGAATGCGGCCGTGGCCACCATCAAGACGAAGCGCACGATTCAGTTTGTGGACTGGTGCCCGACGGGGTTCAAGTGCGGGATTAATTACCAGCCTCCGGCGATGGTCCCGGGCGGGGATCTGGCGCGGGTGCAGCGGGCGGTGTGCATGATAAGCAACAACACGGCGGTGGCGGAGGTTTTTTCACGCATCGACCACAAGTTCGATCTGATGTACGCGAAGAGGGCGTTTGTGCATTGGTACGTGGGGGAAGGGATGGAGGAAGGGGAGTTTTCCGAGGCAAGGGAGGATCTCGCTGCGCTCGAGAAGGATTATGAAGAAGTCGGTGCAGAGGATGCAGGAGAAGATGAGGATGAGGATGGAGTAGAGTACTGAAAACTGCATTCGATTATTAGTAGTCATTGGGTGAGGAGAGCCCTTACATATTATGTGTCGGAATAAATAATGTGACTCTGAATTGTTTGTTTGTTTGTTGGTTGGTTTGATTTTGTGTTACTATATTTATGATTGTGTTATATGGAGTACTCGGATGCAATAAAGAATAATTGGATTCTGAATCATATTTGAACTTCTTTCTTTTTTCTGTACAAGGAGAAAGGAATTAACAAAAGGAAGAGTTTCGGATCGATCATTGGAAGTGGAGAGAGCAACATGAGCTATATTTATTGCAGAGACATGCGCACAGTAATGCTCCATACATCACCAATGTGTACATGCCACATAAACGATGTGCATATTAACATTTGTCCGCCGTAGGTAGGGGAGCATTGTTGGACATGCGCATATTTAAAAGAGGTGGTATGTAAAGTACAGTGTACCTTGTAGAGGCGATGGTAGATCTAGTTAGTTAGAGATGTAAACGAGTTGAGTTCAGAATATTAACAAGACGAATTCAAGTATTAAAATATTGGAAAATGCTAAGTATTCAAGTTACGTTACGGAACCATTCCGTCGGAAGTTGTATTCGTTGTATCATCATGTAATTGTCGTGGATAATTGATTTAACGGTTACAAATTTCGACGAAATAGTTCCATAAAAGGACCATAAAATCTCCCGTAAGTATTAACAGGGTGAGCTATAAAAATTATATGCAAACTTTCTCTTTTTGAGTGTCAACAGGCCTGGCCGAATCGAGTTCCATTCGTTAACTCAAGAAACCCACAAGAGGAAAT
>CACSLK010030184.1:20214402-20227006 GCA_902706635.1 Striga hermonthica | reverse complement strand
AGAGGCCTTCTTTATTCAAAACAATGAATAAAGAATTTGCTTAATCAAACAAGTCAATAGGTCTAATAGACCTATGCTCAGAGTTCGAATTGTGAGAATGTTTTTCCAAGACTGGGGCAACACATACAAATCATATTTCGAGTTGGTTCTGCATGATAAAACTGTAAGCCAGATTATTTGATTTTTTTTTTAATTTCGAACTTTGAAACGTATATTTTATTTTTATTTTTTATAATTTCGTGTCTGTATTTATATATTTTTGTGCATGTTTCGTATGTCATGATTATAAACAAGAGTCAGTGACAGTCTTTATACCACGTTGATCTTTTTCTAAACTGTATACGTTTAAACTTATATATAAAATACACGTATATGAGAATAAATTATAAAGTATTAAATAAAGTATACTAATAAAATAAAATACAATAATGAGTCAAGAAGTCAGCTACAGGACCACCCTATATATGATCAATATGGGCCAAGCCAACTACTCGATCGAGCTGACTTAACACATTGCCATTACCTCACTAACAAAATATTATACGTTATTGATGAAGAGAACACAAAAGGAGACCAAAAATTTCAAAAATTGAATGGAAGTTGATAACAATTTGATCATATCTATATATATATATATATTATTTGCCTAATTAATTAATTGGCTATTCAAAAGGAGTGAGCAGTCACCATTGTTGCATTAAATTGCGAGGAACACACATCTGACACACCAGCTAGCTACAGTAATTATTAATGGACTATATATACATATATAAATGCACATTCATATCTTTTATTACGTATCTAAATAAATATTTTTCATTACAAAAATTAGTTAAATTATTAATCATGAAAAAAGGGCACACATATGTAGCTAATAGCTAGCTCCAAACACATACTACATATTTTTGTTTTTCTTCTTCTCCAAAAGGTTAACTTAATTTCAGTTTGAATTAATAAAAAAAAAAAAAAAACAATAGTTTAATTAGCAGAGCAGTTAATATTGTTGAAGAGGTAGCATGCAATTAATAATGGATGATAATAAGGATTTGAGGAAGCCATTATTAAAAGGAGGAGAGGTTATAATAAGAAAAAATGATAATCAAGTTCAAGGGGGGTTTGATGATGAAGAAATTAAGGCCGCCGGGAGTTGGACGAGCAGATCAACAACAGTTGCTGATTTTGTTCAGAGATTGCCAGATAAGGTGAAGAAGCAGTGTGGGGTAGTTGTTGATCCCGAGCAGCAGCACCACCTTCTTCTTCATTTTGATCTTCATCTTTCTTCTGCTAAAGGATTGCTTAAAGGTACGTAAACCCATTAACTTATTTCTTCTCTAATTTGCCTGACAAGCTTAAGTCACATGCAGCTTGATGATGATCCTGAGGTTGAGGCCCCCCCCTTTTCATCATCTTCATTTTTCTACTAATTCATCTTGCTTAACTCCAGGTGAGAAGGATTATTATCAAAGACAATTTGCCACATTGAGGTCATTTGAGGAAGTCGACTCCCTCGACTCACCAAACGTAGTCATCGATGAAGAACAAATTGATCGTCAACAACAGGCACAACACGAGAGAGCAATGAATATCTCCAATTCGGCTAATGTATTCCTCCTTGCATTTAAGATTTATGCCACAGTACAAAGTGGGTCTTTGGCCATTGCAGCATCAACCCTCGATTCTTTACTCGATCTAATGGCTGGCGGAATATTATGGTTTACTCACTTGTCCATGAAGACCATAAACATATATAAATATCCTATTGGAAAATTGCGAGTTCAACCCGTGGGGATCATCATCTTTGCTGCCATTATGGCAACTCTTGGTTCGTTTTTCATTTTCCCATGCTCAAACACGCATAAAA
This sequence comes from Striga hermonthica, assembly GCA_902706635.1. Classification (NCBI taxonomy): domain Eukaryota; kingdom Viridiplantae; phylum Streptophyta; class Magnoliopsida; order Lamiales; family Orobanchaceae; genus Striga; species Striga hermonthica. Next base: position 20,225,145 of record CACSLK010030184.1, on the reverse strand, counting down.
CTCGTGTCCTGTCCCGTGTGGAATTTTAAGTTAATGATTCCTGGGTTCTTGATATTAAACTTCTCTTTATTCAGGCTTTCAGGTGCTAATACAGGCCGTTGAGCAGCTGATTAAACACGAGCCCTCAGAGAAAATGACCTCACACCAACTGCTCTGGCTGTATGTGATTATGCTAACTGCAACAGCCGTCAAATTTGTTCTGTGGATTTACTGTCGAAGCTCGGGAAATAAGATCGTTCGTGCTTATGCTAAGGTAATTTCAGTGTCGCCTTCTCTTTATTTCCCACTTTGTTAACTAAAAAATAAAAATATTCACATGTTATTCTAATATAGGATCATTATTTCGATGTGGTGACAAACGTGGTGGGTTTGGTTGCGGCTGTTCTTGGCAATCGATTTTTCTGGTGGATCGATCCAGCTGGCGCTATAGCTTTAGCCGTATACACTATTACGAATTGGTCGGGGACTGTGCTGGAAAATGCAGGTTCTTTTTTTCTATTCATACTCTCTCAGACATCATGAAGAAGTTACGAATAATCGGATTTGGCGTTTGGTTTTGCAGTTTCACTTGTCGGACAATCTGCCCCTCCGGAGGTACTGCAAAAACTTACTTATCTTGTTCTAAAGCACGACTCTAAGATCAAGCGTGTAGATACAGTCCGTGCTTACACTTTTGGTGTTCTTTACTTTGTCGAGGTAAAAGCTTATTTACATGTACTTTGTTCTGTGAAATAAGCAAAATTGGATTAAGTGCGCTCTTCGAACTAGTTTCATATTAATTTTGGATTTGATTGACAGGTTGATATAGAGCTTCCAGAGGACTTGCCGTTGATCGAAGCTCATGCCATTGGGGAATCGTTGCAGATAAAGATTGAACAGCTGCCTGAAGTCGAGAGGGCATTTGTTCATCTCGACTATGAATGCGATCATAAGCCCGAACACACGATTCTTAGTAAACTCCCCAGTAGTGACCCGTAAGCTATGAAATGTCTACTCGTGTTGTTGTACACTTGTATTTGCTGCTTGTAATGTAATGCCTGCATGCCATACTGGGATCTGAAAATGATGGTGAGTTGATTAAAACTCCAAACTCAAATTGATATTAATTAAACCACGTAGAAAGTGGGATTTGAGATATAGATTTTGTAAGGTTTTGCTATGGACCCATCGGATGGCTCGAATTATGGAGTCATCCATAGCTATTCACAAATGATGTATTGACGCATGTCCGGTAATAAATGCACATTGGACATGTGTCAATACATAAAGTTATAGATGACTCCATATAAACACTACCTTGATTTTCAATTAAGAATATAAATACAAATGGTTATTAGCTGAGATTAAAGGAAAATCTGGTCTATTCGCGTAACAGTTGACATCATTCTCAGTTTTGAAAAATTCGAGCCATCGTCTGGAATATTGTATGTTACGATCATCTAATTGGATTCTTACCTCATACCAGCCAAGTTAAAAGCACCTGAATAATAGAAGTTTTCTTAATCTGTACTATAAAGCAGTCATATATCAAGACAGGAGAGTTGCAGTCTAAATTCATGCATACAAACTCAAACATGATGAAATTTTCTCAATACATCCTCTGCATAAGAGAAAAAAACAATACAAAACACTGAAGTATAGGGGGAGAGGGGGAAGAACTAGATAAAAGAAGAAATAAGATGTAAACGACGCTAAAATTTTCTCCCACGAGAATTATTTCGCACCAACTTACAAAGTACTCAAACCTCGCATCACTCATCATCACTCAGGTATAAAGAAGAAAAAAACACAAAATAAAATAAATAAGGGTTCTGAGTTTGTTCAAACTTCAAAGCTTCCATAGTCCGGTATAAAATAAAGGAACAAGAACAAGAAGGGGACTCCTTGCTTACATTAAACCACCTCAGAAGATGGAAAATTTGATGCCATTAGTTGCAGCAAACAAGTTGTACTCCTCAACAGGATCCTTCTCACTGCATGAACTATCGTTATCAGGACCAGTAGCCGACGATTTTTCCTTATCCCCAATAATCCCTTCATTCAAGGTTGAGGGATCAGCTTTGTATCCTGTCGAAAGAGCTACAGGGCCTCCAAAATGGAAGAGAGAAAAACCACTACCGCACATATCTGTTTTATCAGCCTTCGCATTCCATCCATCATCCACAGCTTTTGGCATTTCTGGTTGATCAGTAGCAGAAGGTAGATGGGTGGCATTAGTGGGCTCGTTTGTGCTAACCTGAGAAACGGGCTGGAATACAGGAACATGAGAATGATTAAGCAATGGTGGGGCCAGAGGCTGCAAGGACCCATACTGCATGAATGGCGCATTACCATTCAAACCATAACCATAACCATTGGAAAATAAATAGTGATTGGAGTGGGGGAAGGACATCAGCCCGTTTGCGGGGCCTGATGGCCAAGAAACCGGATTCTGATGATAATAGCTCACTGTGGGTGCTTGATAAATTGGGTAGTTGATACTTCTATTTTGCAACTGAGTAAGAACACTCTGAGACTGAGTGCCTATTCTGATGCTTACTTTCCCATTTTCGCTAAATTTAGTGGATTCATTAGAAACATTGTCAAGCAAATTTGTTGTGGCTGAGGCAGGTACCTTCATTTTACCGTCCTGCCCCCTTGATGCACTCTGATCTTCTGCTGCGACTCTGTAAGACGAAGTACTTTCAAAGCAGTTGGAAATTTCTTTTCCATCTGAAGTGGATGTTGATTCGAGATTGTGGGCGTTTGAGTACATGTTGCTGTCGCCCTCGCTGAGACAGGACGAGCCGTTATCAGAGTTAGACGAGTTGCTCATTGACGAATCTTGGGGCTTTTCCATTGTACTGTCAGTATCTCTGCATTTCTCAGCTATGGAATTTGATAAATCCCTTGCATGATGGTCCTCGTGATTGGTTTGTACTGAAATATCAGTAACTTCATCAGAACTGGTGGAACAACATTCAGGGATTTGATCGGATTCAGAAGCCTCAACTTTGGCTGTGGATCTCAAGGTGACGTCGGAATCCGAGTTGCTGCGGATGCATTTCTTTTGCGAATCCAATGGTTCCCACACTTTCTTAATATTGGGAGTGGTGCCAGCAATTATCTTGTTTTTAAGTCGGCCGCTGTTATCACGTGCAGGCTCCACTTGAGTATACCTTTTGCCACGATTAAACGTTTTTGACGAGATCTCGGGAGGCGACTCCAGCTTACTGGCACACTTGGGATCTCGGCCTGCTCTCGCGATATGTGGTTCAGACCTTGATCTGTAGTCAAGGTGATAGTTACAGCTGCAGGAATGTGAATCGTAGCTATCCACGGTTCTGATATTTGTGCACTGGAATTTTTCACTTGACTTGTTGCCATATCTAAGGTTAGACTTGGCAGCATTGGTTCTTAATTGCTTATTAAAACCATTTAAACCATCAGCATGAGACCTTGATTCATATTTGCCAGCGGTAGCCCCATTGCCCGATAATGCTGGACCTCTTCTCCTATCTGGCCATCTCAAGTTCAAATCCCGAGGCGAATCCTTGCGAAACTTCAGCTTCCTGCGAGAATACTTGAGGTGGTCGTACGGGAAAGACGGGTTCCAATCTCCCGTGTTGCCGTATTCCCCTTCCACAATATCTTCTGAAGGACTATCCATATTCGAGTGAGCGTAACCCGTTGAAAGCTGGCGGTGCTGCTCGACATGAGTATCAGGGGACAACATGACAGATGGAGCAGGTTCGGCTCTTTCACCGCTAGAATCTCTGCTGCAGACATTATCATGGACCTTCTCGTCAATACAGGGTGCCGAATCCTCATTTGAAACATCAGTCACCACAGCATCTAAGTTAGAGTCGGCAGATTTCTTTTCCCGACTTTCCTTTTCTCGTAGCCTTTCCTTCCTCCGGAGCTTCTTCTCCCTTTCTTTTGCTCTCCTTCGCTCCTTTCGTTCTTCTTCTTCGCGCTTTTCCATTTCCTCTTCTTCTAGAAGTTTCATCTGCAGAATCGAAACCGAACTTGATATCAAGAGTGTATCCTATTGAGAAGTGGGAGTTATTAATCTAGGCAACATCTGAATCAGAACTTCATGCATTATCAGAGATCAGGCACCTGTTTTTCTAGAGTGATGATTTCCTTGCATGCAACATGTACACGTTCTTCCAGTAACTTGAGAGCAAGACAAACAAAAATGCTGTGAGCATTTTGCCTAGCTGTTCCTTCTCTAAAAGCTTTCTCGACCTGCCAAAAGACGCTGGAAGATCAGTAAGCGTAAAACTAGAACTTCGGCACGGTAATGGAGCATAAAGAACATAAGCAAAAAATATGAATTAATTCAACTGTCGATAGATTTTAAAATGTACGATTTGGTCCTAAAATTTAAAATTATTGGTGGAAAATAAAAAACAGATACATAGATTTTAAAATGTACGATTTGGTCCTAAAATTTAAAATTATTGGTGGAAAATAAAAAACAGATACCTGTTCCTTGAAAATGACAGTCGCAGCATCTAGGAGAAATTCTCGAGCAAGTTCAGGACTCTTGGCATGTTTCTGCGGGCGGGAGCATTCACCATCAAGCTCATTTCCATCCTTGTCCATGGAATCATCATCCTAGAGATAAAACAAAAACTGTCACGTGACACTATGACAAAAAAGATATACAGAGCTACAGGTAAAGAACTTGAATGTCAAAGAAAAATGAAACTGATTATTCATCTCTGACAGCGAATTGAACCACAGGTAGAGATACCTCTTCTTCCTCAGCCTCCTCTGCATGTTCAAAGAACCTGATAATACTTTCTCCTCTTGTAATCATTACTAAACCATCACCCACCACAAGCCTACAATGAACGCATTGTTGGCCTCGCAATGCATGGGCTTTCACACGCAGTTCATTGATGCGTCCATCCATTTTGCAGGCCCGTACAGTTATATAGCAGGCATTTAGCCCACTCAAATCTAGACCATTCACTTGAACCCTTCCACTCAAACCAACATTTTCAAACTCCAAGATATCATATTTTCCTTCTTCACTTCCAATAGCCCATTCAAAGTGACGATATGTTCCAAAAGTATCTGAAAATGTTTGCTGCCAATCAGCCTGAACTGTATCACGAGAAACCTGATAATAAAAAAAAAAAAAAAGCATATCATGATTCCAGCAACACCAATCTGATCAATTGCATGTCTAAATACTGGAATAAAATGTTCATAACATTGGATCCAAAAGCCTAAAGCAAGGGAAATTCCAATAGTAACATAGTCCAAATGAAAAACCTCATATTGGAAAGCCGTGTCTGCCACACAAAACCAACTTGTGCATCGGGTTTCCTTCCGCATGCGTTTCAACTCCTTCAGCTCCTTAAACTCGCGTATAACATTTCTTCTGCAATCTCGACAAAATCTTTTGCTGTCAAACCTGAAAAAATTGGATCAAAACATTTTTATCACATCCAACAATCAACAGAGAGTATATGGTAGTATTGGAGCTCCAGAGAATACCAACAGCTTTATTCCACTAATGGCCTTCAATGATATAGAATTCATTTTTGTTTATTTTAGATGCGAGGAGTCAAGGACAACTGATATATTTCAATGTATATCTAAAGAAGGAAGCTTACCTATACATGAGCCTTTCAACAAAGTCTTCCTCTTTCATTCTTAAAAGAGAATGTCGAGTCTCCTCTCCCAGTGCGGACCAAAAGTCCACCAATGTCTCTACAGACAATCGGGCAGTGTGAAGTGCACATGTGTCCCTTGTTCCATGACTTCTACCATATCCTGCAACTCCTTGGCGCATCCATCCTCGTCCACCTCCACCACATGCATCAGGATAAAGCAATTCTCGTTCCCTTTCCCTAGCACGTGCACTGTCAAACACCTAATCAAACAAAAGCAGGTTAAAAAAATGTTTCCAATCGACTGCAGAACATTAGCAGCATCAAGAAAAGTGATTACATTTTGGAGCCCCATTAAGGACTTTGAATAAAGATAACAGTCCAAAAGTGTGAGTGTCCCATCCCGGGTTGTGGTCAATCCACCCCACTGATGGACTGCTGGATCTTGGATATCATCTTTGCACCCACTGGCCATACACAAGTCAGCATCATTTTCATAGTCTGTGGCTTTCCCACTGTAAGGACTCCCATTTGCATCCTGCTGTAGAGACTTTCCATACATGACAATCTGCAAAAAACCTTCAAGCAACAAACCATTGCACCTAGAACAATACATGTTCTTACGGGCATGCTCAAACAGTGTCTGCTTGTCTATTCTCAGAAGATCCTGTCGAGCTTGCGGCGTGAGCTCAGACCAAAACTGCAACAAAACCAAAGACTGATGTTCAGTAATGAATCTCTTTGGATATTACTTGTCATCAATCAATCGAAAAAGTAACATCTAGTACCAACATACAAAAGAAGAAAAAAAAAATTAGTTGTATCAATGAAGTTATAACTTATAATACGGTAAAGAAAACACGATCATAGACATGAGACCAGAATAAATGAGAATTGGCAATACACATAGTACACATGCACAAAAAATAAACAAAAAGGGAGAAATATACATAAATGGCATGCGACAAGTGATGTTAAAGCAGAAAGTCTCACTGCCGAGCACCGGGGGCGTAGGCAACAAGGTGCCAACTTGGATATGTCAAACGATAATTAGATAAATGTCAACTACCAAACATATCTATCACACCTTAATTTTAAGATATGTACAGTTTAAGTTTCCGTAAGCCAATCCCTTCCGAACAACAAATCTGGACGGGACAAGTAGCACATATCAATCACTTTCAATGGCTGTCGGGGATGGCATAGAGGTGCAAGCATGCACACCAGAATCACAAGTACATTCACTTTCCTTAGGGTCTAAAAATTTTAAAAGGTCATTACCGAAAAAGTACCTTAATCTAAAAAAGGAAAACAGACTTAAAACCTAAAGACCAAACCCATCCGGATAAAGAATTAGAAAAAACCATTTACTGAAACCACCAACTTTCGTCTAGGCGCGATTTTTAAATATGATTACAATGTGACAAAACGACAAGCACGTTACTAAATCAGCAAGATTCATCAAATTCACATTTCTCCGTAAAACCACGTGCGGATACTATCTTAATCTACTTACGCAAACGAAGATTCTATCATTAAAACAATCGATCTGTCCCGTAATTCCAGCTCACAAGATTAACAACATAACAATGTTTGATGTTTCTAAATGGGGGGCACTCTTCTTAAACAATTACCTAAACAAACAACAAAAGCACAACCCATTCAATTCCCACATTACTAATTTGGATCTGTACAAAATGAAACAACAATAATTTCCAGTGAATTATAATTACAACAGCTCAAGCACCACAGCAAATTAACCACAAATTCAAACTAGAATTCACACCAACCACTCAATCATTAGAAAAAACACAGCAAAAAAACACGTGCACGTATATATACCTTCTGCAGCTGATTGTAGCTCAAGTCATCACGGTGCTGGGACCAAAACCCATTACTGGAAACAGACGAACCATTAAAAGAATGGAAGGAAAGCTTCCCATTCCTCACCAATGGGTTGTGGCAGCTAACATCACCATCATCCTCGTCAACACCAGTATCATTCATAACCCTCTGCGCTATCCCTGGCATTTTTTTTTTTTTCCTTTTAATTTTAATTCCTAAAAACATTCAATCCCCATCTCCAACGGGGAGAAAACCCGTCACCAACCTCCGCTGACGGATTCAGAAAAGCGACACACAATCAATTGCCCATAAAAACACGTAAAAAATCGCAATTCACAGATCGAGAAACACAGATGAATTTCCAGATCAATAAACAAATGATGGAAAATGATACATCGATTGCAAATAAAAAAAAAAATCAAATAAATAATCTACATCAGCAGGGTTTCTTGACGATTCACTGGATTGAATGAGATTGAGAAGGGAAGGTGATAGATTTTTCAACTGGTAGAGATCGAGAATTTAGAAAGGGGGGGTTTTCGCTCTGATGAGATTTGGCACTCTGTGTGTGTCCTCTGTGCGTGTGTGTGTGTATATATATATATATATACACGTAGAGAGAGAGAGAAATGAGCACAGATAATAATCATATAATTCAGATAATAATAATAATAATAATAAAAGGAATAAAACATTACCTGGGCTGGGGTGAAGATGCAAAGGTTAAAAACAGGAAATGAAGGTAAACTGTTACATCAGATTTTACGTTTCCTAATTACTATTTACAGGATTTAGAATTGGATTTACGTCACATTCACATAATACTAACTATATTACCTTACACTATTAAACAATCAATCCACAAATGATTATAGTGAACATATTACTAGATTTATAAAGTCATTCGTAATTTTTTAAAAGTTATGTAATGGTACATTTGCAACATGTCACAATACATTGATTTCATATGGAGTGAAATGCAATTTTTGAACTTTCGGTGCGCTCTATCGATATACAAGTTTTAGAAATGCTGATAACGTGTGTGTTGAATAGACAATATCTAATTTGAATATACTAACAGATCAGTCTATATATGTTATGCTGATAGTTGAGTTTGATGAGTGATTTTGTGAGAGTTAGTATGTTGTGTTGTCTATAGTTATTGATTAAATCGTGATAAAGTAATAACAGTTTATACAAGTAGCATCCCTAGTTGATAGTTAAATTCATCTTGCATGCAATTTTTGGTTTGGCGTGCATTTAAGTGATAACGTATATGTATCGTGTAGACAATACTTAATTAGAATATACTGACTGATGCAGATGAAGCCGTGTTCGCTTATATGGAAAAATACAAGAGACTTCATATTTAGTTATCTATTTATTATTTCCTAGTTTATATTATGTTTATCTTTATTGCATGTTATTTGGGATTATTATTTGTCTTGCCTAACAAGATAAATATTAGGAATAATAATTAGGAGACTTGGGGTTTCCCCTATATATATTGTACTCCTATCAAACACTTTTACGCAGTTGTTAATAATAAGATTTATATTCTTCTGGTTTCTTGAGCTCTTCAAGAACAATTCTCCCTTTTGTCTACCACGTGCTGCATCACTGACCGATCGATCTATTCATCAAGTAGTTGCTGGTTGAGTCTGTTGAGTGATTTTGAAAGACTTGGGACACATCTTGGCAAATAGTTAACGACTAAGTTATTGTAAAGTACAACAAGTTATGCGAGTTGGATAATACTAAAAATTACGTGGGAAGCGTTTTTAGGTAATTAGTAGTGCATTTACTAGTAATAACGTGTGTGTCGTCTAGACATTAATACATAATTAGTTGAACACATTAATTAATCAGTCTGCTCGCTTGGTAGTTATGTTGATTGAGTTTGCAAGTGATTTTCAAAGAGTTTATGCACATTCTTGTTTATAAATATCAATTAAGTTCCGGTAAAGTAATAATAATTTATACAAGCATTGTTAGTTCATCATAATAAAATTCATTTTTCATACACTTTCTAGGTTGGACGTGCATTTAATCATGATGACGTATATGTTGCCGCATGACAATACCTAATTTAAACATATTGATCCATCGATCTACTCATTCAGTAGTTGCTAGTCGAGTTTGTGAGTGGTTTTCTGAGAGAGTTTACGCACATTTTTGTTCATAATTATCAAATAAATTGCAATAAAGTAATTATAATTTAAGCATCATTGGTTCAAAATATAACTCATCTTGCATGCATTTTTAGGTACCACGTGCATTTGATAGCAATAACGCTAATGCATAAGCAAGACCTAAATCAAACATATATACTACTTAATTAATTATTAATTATTTCGAAACGGTAGAGAAGCTCCAATAAAAAATAAAAGAGTTTTACAACCGTACGTAGGCCAACTACCATGAAGAACCAATCACGGTGCCTACAAAGAAGAGAAAAAGAGAACACTGTGATAAGATTAAATAATTTACAGTGATTATATATACTAGTTATTAAAACCGTGAGCAATTTCTTTCTTTAAATACTTAAGCGATGATGTTTGGTAGCCAAGTAAGCTATATTATAGCTTATTTGTTTAGCTTATAAGTTTCTTGTATTCACATAAAGCTTCTTTAAGTAACTTTTTTTTTTTGGTACAGGGACCTTCCGGTTTCCGGATCCACAGGGGAACCGACTAATTCGGAATCGAGTCGGGTAGGACCACAAGGGCGGCAAAGCTCTCCCTCAAGAGTTTTAACACTGTTGCATTCCCAGGACTCGAACACGAGACCACTGGTTAAGCTGGAAGAGACCCAAACCATCTCATCCAAGTGCTATTGGGTAAGTAACTTTTCAAATAAGCTCGTTGAAATTTTTATTTCAGCTAATTTTACCAAACACTTTTTATCATATAAACTAGTTTTTCAGCTATAAATCATAATCACAAAAACTATTTTTTTATTTAATCTATTTTTTCATTTGCAAATCTTGCTAACAAAAATAAAATAGTAAAAAATAATTAGTATTATAGCAAAATTATGAGGATTAAGATTTATAGATAGGTTAAGGTTGCAAAGGCAAGGTTAGTTTGGTCCATCGAATAGCTGAGGCAGATTAAGGTGGTAATCGTAATACCTTTGACCAAAAAGCCACATAATACACGCAAAAACAAAGATATTATGGGTTAGATTATATGGATGAAATAATGAATTATGCTATAATATTGATGATTTAAATTAGATTTATATTAAAGTTTAAAGTTAGATTTAGATTATTTGAATTGAACCTCAA
>CACSLK010030184.1:20191992-20206634 GCA_902706635.1 Striga hermonthica | reverse complement strand
GTGAAGAAATTTGATTGCGTTTCTTTCTGATTTCTTCTTTCAATTTTTTTATTTCCACCTCAAATAAGAAAGATGAGAAAATATATTTTAGGACCACGTAAAACTTTGCAACATTAATGATAAGAAATAAAGGAAGTTACTTGTATATGCTCATTTGTAGGATTTTGTGCAGCCTCCTCAGATAATCGTTTCAATGAACTCATGTGAAGAGCAACTTCACCATACAATATTTTATACTGCTCACTCAGAAGGTCAATTTCATCAGAGCTTTTTATGCTGGCCTGATAAAAGTTAAATGACAACGGAAGCAAGTAAGAAGTTAGTAGCACACAAACATGAGCTCCTACAAAACATGGAGTGAAATTTAGAAGCCACATAAATCACAAATCAATAAGAGAACAGTCTTAATTATATGACAAGTACCGTAGAACAAAGAGAAATGAAAATTCCTCCAACCATACCAGTGGAGTCTCTTCCCCCAGTAAATCATCCTCAGGGCCAAACAATTCTCTAATGTGTTTCCCATCAGAAAAGCGATCAACAGAAGGATTGCTTTCTGTGAGCAAAGCATTCGAATTTCTTGGATCCACGTGAATGTTTGAGCTACCTTGAGGAGTTGATGGACTGCTAGTTGATTTAACTCCACTTGATTTGTCACTGGAGCTTGCCAAGGTCCCAATACCATTATCACGTTTCTAGGAGATTATTCAAAAAAAAAAAAAAAAGACAACCCCAGTTTATCAAATGCTATAGATTGAACCAAGGAACACAAAATTGAAATAAATTACAAGAACAGCAGCTCACTTAAATGCTAAAACAATAAAAAGTAAATCATACATACCCGTAACTTTAACCAGCTCAGCAATCCATTTTTCTTGGTCCTTTTTTCTTCTCTAATTTTCTCGTCAGTGGTTTCAGCACTGCCGTCAAGAGAAACATACAGCTCCATATTTTCATCATCATCCAAGATCAAGTCTCGTTTTCTATGTGGTAGATAAGCAAGCTGTCGTAAATCAAATGAAAGTAGCAGATAGTCATTAAAAAATGCCAAACACATAGAATTTAGGTGTTCGCCAACCCATTGGCATATCCAGTTGTGTAGCTTAATGAAACAAGAAATGCGTTTGAGGGGTGAGAAAGAGAGACCTCTTCTTCTCCAAAAGAATGTCTTCTCCTCATTCCCGGACGGTGAGGAAATCTAGAAGATTGTGGAGCTTTTGTAGACACAAGAATTAGCTTTGTTAGCCTCTGTATTCTGCCCATTAAAGCAGCTTTAGCTTCTTCTTCTTCTTCCAGTCTTGACTGCAGTCGCACTTGACCATCTTCGAGCTATAGGAGTCGGACCACCAAAAAGAGGTGCAACAAGTTAATACATAAGACAATTTTCTCAAGATGGCAAAAGCAAATAAATGGTTTCTGATAAATTTGAGTGCGAGCATTATGGATGAACTATTGCATAGGGAAGCAAGCACAGTAATATATTGCCACTTAGGAAAAGTATAGATAAAGATACTGTAAACTACTATGACAATATAAGATGTTTAGAAAACAAGTACAACTCCACTGAATTCTAAGCTTTGGCACGGGGCAGGTTAGAGTGCATATTCTAAAGCATGTAGGTTTCAGGGAATATGAAGATTAATTGGTCATCCATCACTATTAGTTTGCTTCATACGACAATATAGGTCTGAAACACCATAAGATAGGGGTCAAGGCTCAAAGGTTCAAAACTAAATGAAAATTAATAATTCCTAACCAATTTCCGATATGACTGAAAAAGTCATAGCAACAATTCATGGGTTCTGTGAGGCAGGTAAATTAGCAGAATATTATGCCTAAGTTGGTAATAGTAAGATGCAAAGACAAAAAGGAAAACAATAATTTTCAGTTGAATAAAAGTCTTTTTGTATTCAAGCGTGGACGTGTCAAATAAAGCTCCTTATTAAATCAAAAAAATTTTATCCTACCACAGAGTAGTGCTAGTAGCTGATGAAAGACTTGTATGCAGTATGATGCCAAAAACCAAATCATTACAAGGATACCTTCCTGCAGAAGAAGATGCTGTTCAAGAAAATTTATTTAAATAAGAGAAAAACTACCTTCTGTTTTAGAAGCAGAATATCCCCATTTCCATTGTCTTTCATCGGGGAAACTGTAACTATGCCTCTTTTCAATTGTTCCAGTTCTTCCTTTAAACAAAGAATTTCTTGTTGGTACTTTTTTATAAGTGATTTCTCATCGATTATCTGCGTGTTCAAAGAAAGCAGGAATGCATTAATGGGAGCTCAAAAGAGAGCACTTCATCATGATATGTTTAATTGATGATACCTTGTTTTGTGCTGCTTGAATTTCAATATGTTTTGCTCTATGGGCAAACTTCAATGTGTTATGTGTCTCCTCAGAATTGCTTGATGAGGGTGTTACAGTGCAGATCAACTGTTTCAAACACTTACATAAGTAAGACTGTATATGTCCTTTGGATAAAAGCTAGAAAAAAGCATCACCATAAATTTAATGGACAAAAAGTCATAAAAAAAAGTCATCAAACTTGTACAAAAGTGAACTTTTGGCAAAAGCTAGAAAAAACTACCACCAAATAATATTCGTCAAGCTTCCAACCCACAAGGCCACAACATATATCTAAGATGTATCTCACCTTCTTATAAGCTCAAAAAATGCCTGACCAACACATCACTTTTATTGTTGACAAAGAAATTACACATGTATATACGTATAATAAATATTAGGCTAGGGTCCTTACGGATACACGGCCATGTCCACTGAGTGAGGACTGGAGAAGCCTCGTCAATTTGGAATCTCTGTATGGTATATGTGAAGATCTGCCATCCGTCAATTTTGAAATAACCTATTGATGCCACAGATAATATGATCATCAACAAACATCAGGTAAGTTTCCAAAGATAAAATAGAGAGGATTAAAATCTCAGATGGGCTGAAGCTGAAGAACTACATTACTAATCACGGGAAAAGGAATGTTAGAAACTGTATTTGCACAACATTCAATGCGAGAACAGTGGAAACATATGAAACTGCACAAAAGCTTTGCCCTTGGAATAGCACGCAAGTTATATAGCAGACGTGTCCATTGATGTTCAGGCATGCGTACACATATGTAATAAAAATTAAAATAAAACAAAATAATACCGATAAAAAATAAATAAATAAATAAAATAAAATAAAGCCACAAGGATATGGCCTCACAGTTCCAAGAGTTAACAAGCTCTTATTAATATAGGATCCCTCTTTTCTGCGCAAGCCTGTTGTTCCAGCCTTTGAACTCTCAGAACCTGCCAAGTCAATTAGGTTCTGCAAGAATGATAGGAAACATGTCAATAAAGTTACCTAGGAAATCAACATCATCAAAGTGAAAAGCAAATGTTACAGACTCTTGAAATCATAGTCATATGTATCCATGAGTAGATATATACCAGCAGTGACAGGGTAACCGCTTCACCAGCAGAGTTGTCACCACAAGGGCTACTCTCTATGGTCTGCGGAGCAAACATATTTACAACACCGTCAGTTGAACGATATAGCAAGTACAAAAAAAAGAACTAAATATGCAATCAGTGTAATTTCAGACTAAGCAAATACTGACATACCAGAGTGAAGATTGTATGACTTCTACTGCTTTGTAAATTGAAGTTTGTCGAACCCACATGTCTGTGCTCTATGCAACACAAACAGTAAATTTTAACGCAAGAAAAGGGGATGCAGTGAAAAAAACCAATTAACTCTTAAATTCACAAAATAAATAGATAATGCTTTAACCTTTGAAATCAAAACATCAGTGTGAGTCTACACTAGGGGTGACTCTAGACAATGATATAGTAAAAGAGGTAAATTAATAACAACAAGAAAAACAGTAACTCTAGTACAGCTTTTAAGGCCATTGTGAACTGCTTGGAAATTTAAATATAGGACCCTTAATATTGAAGTAAAAGGGAACGCAGTCTTCAGTCAAACGGTAAGCCCAATGCTTGAAGAAACAACATTTCTTTTTTTCATATTTAGCATTCAATAAAGAAAAATTTGGGTTATTCAGTGTAATGGATTAATCACCAAATCCATACAACATTGAAGGGTTTGCATTCAGTAACGACTCATCTGATGCTACATTAAAGATGGTCTAATTTTACCTTCGCCTGCTGCAATAAGAGAGAGGGCGTGAGCAGGGGATAATACAACTTCCTCTTTAACTCCTTCAATAAAGACTCCCTGCAAGCAATCAGGTAAAGTGAACCGATTTACCAGTAGATAGAGAAAAAGTTATGGAGCTGTCAATAAAATTTCAAACTAAAGAACAATAATACTATTGTGGCTAAGTGCAACTTGTGGACTCAGTCTGCAACATACACACACATACGCACATGCTCAAACACTGCAACAGATCTCTCTTGGTCACACTACTCTTTGTCCAACAAACATAACTGAGTCGCGTCAAGTTTTCTCCATCTCATCCAATATCTATATTAACATCTGTGATTCACTTGTCCATGCCTTATTCTATGTCTCCCAACTTTACAAAATAGAACCCTATCCTATTGAGCCTACTCTACATCCAACCCCACTCTCTACCATGCATTAACGAAACAGATGGTCCAAGGAACTCTATTGCAGTGACACACTAGAAATGCTATCTAATCACTAATGGTTTACAAAGTGCCTTTGTAACACTCAATGTGCATCTCTACTTCATTGCATCATCAAACCATTGACTAGCTAACCTATTTCAATTTCCACTGCATATCCTACGACACTCGAGCATGACCAATCATCAATACTAAGATTCATCATCAGTTTGTTTATTCCAAAAAGAAGAACAGAACACAAAGTAACCCATTATATAGTCAAAAATTGATCTACCAGAGAGAAATAACAGAAACCAAACAAAATAAATCCTGAATTCCAATAGAAGTGATGATTATATAACCACATGACTTATCACCTGCGAATCTTCCCTAATTCTCAAATTCTGCCCAGCTGGATTCAACAAATCGTTGACAACCTGAAATCAAATATGTCTTAAAGAGCAGTTTCTTAACATTCTCATTTTCCAAGGGAAATCTAAACATAAAATAGAAAGAAAAGAAAGCTAAGTGCACAAAAACACAAAAATCCAGTAAATGGCTGAGTGGAGAAGACTGGCATTGAGACTGATTGTCATGCTACTCTATAACTAATTTAAAATGATGATCAGGTGTATTGCTAAAGTATGGCGCACATGAAATTCAGGTTGACTGGAGATGGTGGCTTTGAACTAGTATACTTCAGTTACATTCTGATATCTGCTATAGGTCCAATTTTCTAATTTCAGATTTCTTAATAACAAACACTCATGTATGATACCACAAATTGAGCACAAGTAGCCATATTCAAATTCAGGAGGTATGGAGTCTTAGGATCTTACTTCATTGTAGATTTCCAAATAAGAGACGCGAAGTAGAAATTCCCGACTTGGAGTCTGAAGCAAAGCCATTAGACATACAATTAACAGCCTGTTCTGGAAATAATACTCACGGGATGCAATATGGGTTTCAAGTACCTCTTGAATAATACTGAAAGCATCTTTCACGGCCAACGGGATGATACCAGGAGATCTCTGATCACCCTATTGTACGAAAAAGGTAGCCATATGATTTTACGAATTAACTTAGTTTTTGTGAGTCGCGAGGAGCAAAGAGATTATGAGATTCAAATAATAGGGAACTTCAAGAAAGCACGCAATGTATGCTGTAGATCAATCAATAAGCTTAAGAATGCACATAGCGCGTCTAAATAGAAGCAGCATACACTATATCTCCAACACAACATTCACAATGCTAACAATCCGTTCTCAAATAAATGCAACTGCTTTGCATAGTGCTAATAATTGTTATTCAGAAAGATTTCTAGGTAAAAACAGTTGACATCTGATCAGTCAGGAAGTACTGCAAAGTATTAGAGATCAACTTCCGGCTTCATTGTGCTTATTTATTTGCTGAGGAAGATGACTGAAGAATTTCAAGGTGAAGACACATAATGTAATAATAACATCACCGGATATACAACCAATGATCAGGATAATGTTCTTAGGACATATGTTGAAATGTGAAAAGGCTCGAGAAACCATCCAGGGAGTTCCCTTACATGCATTGTGTGCGTTTTTCCACTACTAGTAACGCCGTATGCAAAGATGGTACCTGCATTGAGATAAACAAAGAATGAAAGGAAATCATAACACACGGAAAGTAACATTCTATGGTCGAGGACCAAACGCAACAATGCACTGAAGATATTCATCCATTATGAATGAGCCAATCAACCAGCTTCTTAAATTGTATAAAAGACGAATTCAAGACTTATCATACATCACATATGTAAACAAAAAAGCTTAAAGATCTGAATCAAATAACTACTTACCATTGATTCCTTCCATTGCACCATTAACAATGTGTTGTGCAGCGACGTCATACACATGCCTGGTTGTGGTCGTAGGTCCAAATACTCGATCTGGAATTTTTTTTCATGTATTAGTATCAATGAGTCGATGTAGTATATAATTAGAACAACTTTGCAACTTTGTTGGTTTTGCATAGCTAATAATCTCTGACACTTGCGTGTTGAAACATGACTCATTTCTTACCTGAGTGAAGCTGACCATAATATATATAAGCATCGAGAGATGCAAATATAAGCATTATGCATAAAGCAATTTTCAGTTACTTTTGTTAAAAAGCAATTTAATGAGCTTGTTTTAAAGAGTTTTAACCAAGCAGAATTTTCTGTATTCAGTTTCATCATTCACTCTCACATGAAGAGAACTTCATATATACTGTCAGTTTTCTACTTACTCTTTAATTATTGTTCCATCTAAATACATTTCCCTAACCAATACTTATCCCAAATGGGATCCAAAATGGCATCAAAGTAGTGTACAATAATCCGTTTCTAAAACCATACCATACGCATAAGCAATTGACGGGTTATGTTCATTCCTCAGAATAGTATCCCCATCCGCATACCATGCAATCTCCTCCCCTTGTCGAATTTCCCTCGGACTACACATAAAAAGCACCAGAACAATCAGCACACAAAAGTTTGCCAATAATCCGACAACTCAGTTGCACAATTCTTTTGTCTATTTACCTGAGTGGGCGAAACCGCACCGTGACTGTAACATTCTCCTTAGCTCTGTCAGTGTCCAAAGGTACAATTCCTGGGGAAATTGGAGGCTTGCTTCGAGCAGACGAGGATGCAGGCGAGCTCAGGTCATCTGTTGAACGTTCCACAATTTGCCGGGAAGACGACGTCGTTGATGACGTCGGAGAATTGTTGCTGAGTGTTGTCTTCGAACTGGGTCTTTTGGGTTTCAATCCATGTCTAGAAGCCATCAGCTTACCTTTAACAATTACCAGAGCCCAAATCAAAATCAATCAACCAACTTGTTGCTAAATGGAAAAATCCGATAAAAACTAGACAACCCAATTGAAATCTGCAAAAAGAAGATAACCCAGTCCGCAAAGAAAACAAAAAATGTAGCTTCAAAATTAGCTAGAAAACCATAATCACACATGCGTAGCTCCGCACATATCACATTGACATGAAACAGAAAAAAGGGAAAAAATATAAGTACCTAAAATAAAGAACCTCTCTCTTTAGCTCAGTACCAAACAAACATACATACACGCGCATAAAACAAAAACAACTGTCAATTCATATACAAGTGCTCATCGAAATACACAGAGAAAAGCATATATGTATTAAATATTCAGATCTCGACAAGAGATCGGGTGAGCTGCAGATAGAACACCATCGTTATCATTATTCATCGATTATGAATATTCACATTTTCTCTTCTTTTTGTTTCTCTGAGGAAAGGAACCGCTGAAAAGGTAAAAGTGTTTTTTTGAGGGATTATATTAATTGCTTGCCTTTGAAGCGATGCCGTTTTATCAATGGCTGGCAGGCATCTGATTCTATAGTGTTGAAGCAGTTGAACTTCCGGCTCCCATTGGTTTGTTTATTTATTTTTTGATAAAATAAAAAAGAAAAAAGGGAAAACGAAAGGAAAAGAAGGTGAAAAGGAGTAAAGGGCCCACAAAAAAAAAAGGAGTAAAAAAAGGGAAGAAAAAGGGCAATCACTATGGTGCGACTTTCTTTTTTTTTTCTTAAATTTTCCCCTATAATTGATAAAAAATGTTACAAGTACATAATAAATGTATATAGAGTTGTACATAACACTCACATAGAATGGAGTCCACTTGATTTTTTATTTTTGGTAGGTCCTATTAAATGTGAGTGTTATGTACACCTTTATGTACAATATTACATACTTATAGCATTACTCTTAATTGATTTAGCGATTTAGCACTGTTATTCAAGTCGAGCGAGCACTTCTTGTTAGAGTTTTATTTAACGAATAGTTTAGCTCGTAGTAGCTAGAGTGTGTTTCATTTACACTCATGATATCCTGAAGATGATAAGTAATATAGTTATTAATTATTATTCAAAAAAATCCTCTCTCATCTTGAAAACCCTTTTCCCCAAACCAGGAAGCTTCGTAGCCGCAACCAGCCTTCACCTCTTCTCTGCTGCTCAATCCAAGGCGCTACAGCGCCGGCCGTCACCAGCCCGAGCTGCTCGTCCCATTAGGAGTCGTCGCCCCCTCCCCGATGTAGAGGTTCGCCGCACTCGCCGGTCGTCTAAGGGTGGTAGATCGGGTTCAGATTGGCGCCAAATTGGGTCGATCGGCTGGTCCCGGCCTTCTCCGGTGAGGGGGTCGGGGTTGAGGTATCGTCCTTTTCTCCCCTTTTTCAGTTTTAAGGTGTTGTTGGTTGGTGGGGCTGGTGTCTCATGGGTTTGGAATGTGGTCTCGGCCGGTGGTTGGGATGGGGAGCGTCGGTCGGGAGTTGGGGAGAAAGGAGATGTCCTCTGGTGTTGGTCTAGGGGTTGCCTTTCGAGAGAGGGGTTTGGTACGATCGCAGTTCCAATTAGCTGCTTGCTGGAGTTTTTGGTTCGGTTTCTTGAATTGGGTTTCTTTCCCTTGTGCGGACGTCTCTAGGTGTCGAGCATGGGTTGTTGTGGTTTGTCTGCCGGCGAGAGGAGGGTCTTATTCTAGTATTGTAGTATTATAGTGATTGTGTTGTGTAGTGTTTTGGGTTGCCTTGTTGCCCTTTTATTTTATTCTTTTGAGTAGAAGCTCGATTCTCCCGTATGAGACTGTTTCGATTTTTCCGTATGGGACTGTTTAGTTTGTCTGTTTGTGGGTGCGTTAGTGTAGATCTCTAGGCTACCATTTGTGTATGCCTCCATTAGATTCAGCTGGATGATTGCTTGGCTATCCCTAGTTGTATCTAGGTTTGTAATTATGTATCTTTGTTAATCTAATCTATCGTTTCAAAAAAAAAAAAAAAAAAAAAAAAAAAAAAAAGATTATGAATAAGATTTGTGCATTTTCTATTTTGCTCAACTCCGTTGTTCGTTCAAAACTTATAGAAAAATATAAATAAATAAATGAGTTGTTTACGAATTGACTCGTTTAAAAATTGTGTTCAAATTTTCACGAGGCAACTCAAGTTGTGTTCAATAACAGCTCAGTTCGAATAACATCTTTAGTTGTAGCATTATGCTTACAAAATGTTTATTTTTTTGTTAAAATATCACTTATGAGTCGTTAAATAACGATGTTTAACATTTTACTTAGTTACTTTTGCTATCAACACAGTACCTGACTCTAAGAAAGAATTTCACGCTAACAACTAGGTTCACCTACTTAAGTAAGTTGCACATTACTATATTTCATTTGGATTAACTTGATTAGTTGCAAGTGCTGATGACAAGTATATATGGTTGATGATTGATCACTTCAACTTGTTAGTTAAATCACATGATTTTTCAGAGGCCCTTCCATGGGGCAGACAATAATAACAATTAGGTACACTAATTAAAATTATTGGGTCCACATCATTTTCTTTTTATATTTAAAACCTTTTTATTAATTAATACTTAAAAAAAGAGGAGGGAAAATGCAAACTCACAAGTCACAACCTAGGTTATCCACAAATACATAATGCACACAATTAAGTGGAAATTATATAAAGTACCTAACTAAAATGTATAGATCAGTCTTAATTTTGAAACTCACCCTTATGTTTTTAGCTTAATTAAAATGCATTCTGAATTTATTTGTATAAATATTTTATGCAGAAGTGTTTACCTCTATTTTATTTATCTTTATTTATTTATTTTGCACAACCATATTTGTCATGATGGTAGTTTTATATATTTGTATTAGAGCCTTATATTTTGATACAACACACGTGTATTACACGGATGCTTGTTAAAAAAATTATTCTTAATTTTAAATTTAATGATAAAATTATTTTAAATTTTATCTATATTTTTACAAAACATTATATATGATTGTATATTTTAGAATGACACTTGTTACTTGTGTGACTTACATGTGTCATATCATAGTAATTTTTATAACTTATATCATATAACTACTTGAAAATATAAATATATTAAATGATAAATAATTTAATTTTCTAATTAATATTAAAAAATTACTATTGTTATAAATATAAATATAATTTATTTTTTTACACATACAATAAGGATGTTAAATCGAAGTTCACCGTCAATAGATGCTTAATTTGATATATTATATATGTGAAACTAATAAAAAAAATACAAAAGTTATTAACTTTAAAAATATATTTACAATTCAATAGTTATAATAAGAAATGATATTGAAATGCAATTAATACATGTAACATAACCATAAATGATAATCAACATATTTATGGATAATCTGAACCTAATTATTTTTGAATTGAAAGTAAATTAAAATATACCCAAATCAGTCTAATAACGTAGCATATAATTTTGTCACATAGGATCCCAACGCATGGAAATATGTCACTTATGCTCACTACGTTTTGAATTTATATATAGAAGTATATGCCAGGAATAATATTATTTAGCTGTTGACATCACATATATAACTTCTATAATTAACATACATAAAATAAAGTATGATACTTATTTATAATCTGCATAACGACACTTTCATATTTAACATCGATTAGTGCAACTTAAATTGTAACTGTAAAGTCTGTAATTAGAACACATGATTTTCTTAAGTGGATTGCATGTTGTGAATAGCATAAATAGCGACGTCGACGTAACATTTGATTTTGCATCAACACTTAGTTCTATTTGATGTGAGATTACTGACAGGACAAATAATTTATATGCTATATGAGGAAATATTGTTATCATATATGGGTTCTTTTAAGGATATATATATATATTAAATATAAAGATCATATACATAGACCTAAATAATTAACAGATATATCCCCACAATAAATTATTTAACAAGCAACACTGACCAGATATGATGACATCATGGGCATGTACAGACTACCAAACAACTGCTAAAAGTAATCTATATATATATAATAAGATTTACCATTTTTTAAAAATAGCAGTTCAACTTTGGTCAAATTTTAATTAACATTAATTTCTTACTATTTTTAGTAACTTTTTTTATTTTTAATTTTTCAAAAAAATCGGGAAGTGTTGTCCTTACACTAAGGAATCTGTTACACTTATTTGAGGGCATTTGGATAAAGTTTAAGATAAGATGCATGATTTGTTGTATGTTCTATATTTAATTATATAATAATGTTACTTTTTATTCAATTCATTCACGATTACCTCTTCTAAAAACAAACATGAAAATTTCGTAGCTATTTGTAAAATCAAAAAATATTACAACAGTTGGTCATAGAATCAAAAACCTAATATTTAAAACCAAAAAATATTAATAAATGAAAATTTCATAGCTATTTTTTTCTTTTTCAATAATTATAATTTTGGATAATACAACTGTCTCTTTTATTTCTTCCGCAATAGTTTTTTTAAAAATGTAAATTCTATAGCCACTAATTTTGGCTAAATATTTGTTGTTTCCTTTCAAAGTTGATGTGATTATCTTTTACCATATTCATCCGTCATCATATTTAACGTTTTGAATATTGTCTGCAATATTGTCCTGTTATAATTTGATGGCAATTATTTCTTGAATATTTATGATTTGATAGAAAAAATGTTTTTTAATAATAATAAAAAAACTTAAATATAACATCACCTAAATCAAAAGTGTAGATTTAATATAAAATAGTAGTTTTAAGAATTAAACTAACTAAATTCAACAAAATATTTTTAGCACAAATATAAAACTTAACTACTGGTATTTGGAAACAAAATGACGAAACATATAAATTAAATATTTAATCATCATGCATCATGACCAAAAAAAAAAAAGTAACAGATAAATTAAAAGAATATTAAAAACATTGATGATTTTTTAAAAACAAAATTGGAAAAAATTCACATGGACAATTGGGTGTCCATATTTATCTAACTACAATACTTTATTACAGTCTACAAATAATCCAAATATATATAAACGCTTAAATCTATATATTTATATTTATATAAAAATTCATCCTATCTATATATCTATATCTATATATATATATATTAAAAGCCAACCTATCTACCAAAAACAGTAGCAAGAAAAGTCAACACACATTTAATGCATACTTTATTTGGAAATTTTTTACTATATGCATTAAATGTTTGCATATTTACATTTACTATCTAAATATGATCTTAAAGATTTTTTCCTTAAATAATTTATGCAATGATTTTACTGATATCCATTATAATTAATATTTGTCGAGTAATATTTTTTAACCTTTATTTAATTATATAACACTAATATTTTTTTTTAAAAAAATAATATTATTTATTATTTAAAAGATAATGATCACATTATTAAATAATTTTATTGATGGTTAGATAATAAAATTATATTAGTTATTCTTTAAAATTTCGACATGTTATTTATTTGTATATTATTGTCAACTATGATAGTGTTTTTATCACTTTCTTTTTTTGTTATGTTTCAAAAATGAACTTATTGTAAAATATTTTTCTATTGCATAGATGTTAAATAAACTATAAAGCCTTAGGATGAAAATTAGAAAAAATCTCTTGATTATGTAAGGGATTTATTTTTTGGCAATTGCTAAATCATTTAAAAAAAAAGAATTATTATGACAAAATTGAATTCTAAAAAACATGTGTGTGTATTTTGTAAACATTTATACTTAAAAATTTATTTTGAATTTGAGTATTATATGGTGAACAATAATTAATATAATTTATATTTTTTCTTATATCAATGAATAAATATGTATTCTAAAATCAAATAAATATTAGTATGACGTGTTAGCAGAATTATATATTAATTAACATGTTAATTTTTTAGCTTAAATAAACGCCACTTATTAAAAAAATGTGAAATATGGATGATCCAAGTCTATTGTTTTTTTGTCTAGACGTACAAGTCCTATAGAAATAATTGATTTATTATATGTATCACGTGCATCGCACGGGGTATACACTAGTTCTAAAAAACATGTGTGTGTATTTTGTAAACATTTATACTTAAAATTTTATTTTGAATTTCATTACATAAAGAAGACTACTTCTATAACTTTTATAAATAATAATAATCATTATACGACTGTAAATTTTATAATAAAATAAATTGTTGAGTATTATATGGTGAACAATAATTAATATAATTTATATTTTTTCTTATATCAATGAATAAATATGTATTCTAAAATCAAATAAATATTAGTATGACGTGTTAGCAGAATTATATATTAATTAACATGTTAATTTTTTAGCTTAAATAAACGCCACTTATTAAAAAAATGTGAAATATGGATGATCCAAGTCTATTGTTTTTTTGTCTAGACGTACAAGTCCTATAGAAATAATTGATTTATTATATGTATCACGTGCATCGCACGGGGTATACACTAGTTATAAGTTATAACTCCATGAACTTAAAATGCAATTGGTAACGACATAAATATAAATAATACTAATTAATTAAGAAGGGCCCTCATTTGTAGGCATGTAATAGTCAATTATATATTTTGTATGTAATAATCAATTACATTTATTTTTTTCAAAATACATTTGCTCAGTTCAAAATCCAGACATGAAGAACAACGTATCAATGATCCAAAAATATTATTCAATAAAGAAAAATATAGAATCAAAAAAAGAGGTTGGAGTCCATCTGAAGCTCCTTTCATGTGAGTTTATCTGTAGTTTAGGATTAGTTTATTTTTTGTTTATTATAATAAATTTACGTTTATGTAAATATAATAAAAAAAAATTAACAATTTATTTCTAGTTATTTTGTAATTTATTTTTAGTTATTAGAAGGTATATTTCTTGTTCATATGATGTGAAATTTTTAAATTTTGGTTTATTTTAAGTTATTAAAAGGTATATTTATGGTAAATTTCATGCGAATTTCTTCATCTTTTGGTCGATGATGCATTCCAACGAGCAAAACTGTGACTTTAGAAAGGAGTTTTTGTGATTGATTCTTTTCGATGTGAGTTGAATAATGTATAATTTCACACTAATTCAAAACTCGTAGATGTGCGATAAAGTAAACAAACTATCGTTCAATTGCAAAACTTTCCAGCCTCTCATAAAAAGTAAAAACCTTGAAATATGTTCGTGTACCTGTA
>CACSLK010030184.1:20145168-20171086 GCA_902706635.1 Striga hermonthica | reverse complement strand
AAAAAAAAAAAATCCTCTTACCCAGGTAACAAGACTCTGTTGGCCTTTGGGCATAGTATGATCTACCGGCTTTCGACCTGTCAGAAGTTCTAAAAGAACAACTCCAAAGCTGTACACATCACTTTTCTGAGTTATCTGCCCTGTCATTGCATACCTAATTCGCGGCATTAACGTTAGAACTTTTAAGTAAAACCGAGCTTTTAAGTTTTAACCAAGTTAAAGCCAAAGACTTTACAAGTCTAGTTCAAAGCAGTTATGCTCCCATCTTATTTTCTTGCTGAAATTAGAATCTGTCTGTAAAATAAATCCATACAGCTAAAAAAGACCCATTTTTTTCTCAAATGTATCGAAACTCACTCGGGAGCATGGTATCCGAATGTTCCAAGCACTCTAGTCGAGTGCAGACGAGCAGCAGTATCCGAGGACTGGTTGGTCATGCTGAAACCGGCTATCTTAGCCATGAAATCATCAAACAGAAGCACATTGCTTGATCTTACATCACGGTGAACGATCGACGGCTGACATTTCTCGTGCAGAAACTCGAGCCCTTTCGCAGCTCCATATGCTATCTTCACTCTCTGATTCCATGTAAGAACGGGACCCGGTTCAGCCCCTTGCACCCCTTTCCTGCCTGCAATAAAAGAAATAATAAAATACAAACACGACGAATCAAGAAAATACGATTTATTTTATTTTTTTTATCTTCTTCTATTCACATACCGTGCAAGACATCGTGCAAAGAACCCTTTGTGGCGTACTCATAGGCTAATATTCGGTTGTTTTGTTCGAGGCAGTAGCCGAGCAACCCCACAAAATGTTCGTTCTTAAGCCTTGAAACCACGGATAACTGTACATAGAGCACACATATAATACAAAAAGCACTTTTCATCATAAAACAAAGCTTCTCCCTCTCTCTCTCTCTCTCTCTCTCTCTCTCTCTCTCTCTCTCTCTCTCTCTCTCTCTCTCTCTCTCTCTTACCTGGGCTGTAAAATCAGAGTCTGGCTCGGGTGAGGAACTGGTATCGAGCTTCTTTATGGCAGCTTCCTGGCCACTGCTCAACTTGGCGTAAAACACACGACCGTAAGATCCTTCTCCAATAAGGGCTTTGGTCCCAAAATTACCCGTTCGTCTGTTTATATCGTCTAACGAGAGTGCAGGTATCTCGATCGGCAAAACTTTCTGGGGTGGTCCATTTCTTGCAGCTGATGTCCTTGGCTCTCCTCTATCATTGCCTTTAATACCCGAANNAAAAAAAAAAAAAAAAAAAAACCAAAAACAGGAAATAGAAAAACAATAGATGATGATCAAATAAAAATGTTAACTTTAAGAAAGTAACTTGAATCAATAGGACTAAATTCAAACATTAATCAATAGAAGATCTGCAGATGAAAAAGAAGGAACTATAGAAAAAAAGTTACCTCCACCGGCACCACCAGAATACGGGTTATTACCGGATTTGGGTGGGGCTGAGAATTGATTGGCCGGAGGACCACCGTTGGGTTCCTCCTCTGCACCTCCACAACACAACATCCTCCCTCGGATTTTTTGTTACGGACGCACGCCAATCACAACGGCTGCAAATTCAGGCAAACCTCACACGAATCAACGTTTCACATTTGCAACTTTTTGGAAGAGGCAAACTCCCACAATTGCATATAAAGATAAAGTGTTAGGCCAAATCAATCAAGAAGAAAGAAATACATGATCAGATTATCCGAAAGTAATGTATAATACCAAAATCGGAACCTTGCGAATAAAAAAAATTTAAAGAAAAAGGGATCAAAAGAAATGAACCTTCGAGAAGAGAGTCAGAGAGAGATGAGCAACAAGAAATGGAGGGAAAAAAAGAAAGTGTCTCTATTTTGGGGTAAAAAGGAACAAAGATTTCATTTTTTTTCCTCTGTATATTTTTGTTCAGCGGGAAAGTAGCATGCAGAGGCTTTTTCAACCGCTAAAAACTAACACAGAAAGTCTCCTACGTACCAGCCTTGATCTTGCACGTCCAAGTCAAATTTTTTAATACAATTTATTAAGGAAAAAGAAGAAAAAGATTGAATTTTTAACATTGTTTTGCACTTGATCAAGTGCATAGTTCTCATAATTGACATGTCGAATCCAAGTATTGAAATTCCGTTAAGGTCACGTCTACATTCCATTAATTATGGCTTTTTTATATTGTATGTTCACTAAATCTTTCACAAATTAAAAAAAGAAACGATCATTCAAAATAAAATATAAATAAACCATAATAAATTAAATTAAATCTTGTAAAATCGAGTAGTAAAAAGAAAAGAAAAAAAAAAACTCTTGTAAAATTAAATCATTATTTGAAAAAACCTCATAATGGTATTGGGTGAATTCAGAATTTAATATAGAACCAGTGTAGGCATAGACCCACATTGAATTTTACAAGTGAATTTTTAAGACTAAAGGACGCGTGTACATCTACAATTAACACCAATTCCTATATAACGAGACACAAGTTTTTCTCACAAAATATAACTTTTCATAAAACTTTTTCGTCAAATTAGGAGATCTAGAACAACTGAAAACAAAAGTCGCTTAAATCCTAATTTTTCGTGAGCGACGCTTAAATAAACTACATCTCGTTATTGATCTGATAGCGATTGTATTGGATCTGCTCTCCTACCCACAATGGACAGGGAATTAATATGCCAACAACTTATGTGGCATGTACACATTGAACATATTAATTCTCTCCCACTGCTTAGCCTAAGCGGTGGACATTTTAATTCCTTGCCCACCGTGGGTACCCACGGAGCAGATCCAACGATTGTATTACTCTCAGTTTTCTCTCATTTCCTGAGCAGCGGCGATGTCCTCGGCAGATCTGACGGTTCTGACACCTTCGCCACAGCTGTCGACGGCTGCGACAACGTCTTCCACGTGGCCGCGGTGGCGGACTTCGAGGAGAGAGAGAGCGAGGAGGTGAAGGCCCGGCGGGTCGCCATCGGAACCCGGGCCATTCTACAGGCATGCGGCGCCGTTAATCCTTCAGCTCGATCTGGCGCCCCCGCCGCCGTTAACGAGAGCTCGTGGGCCGACGTGGAGTTCCTGAGGTCGCTGCGGATGTTTGTCGAGGCTTATGTGGTGACGAATACGGCGACCAAGAAATTGCCTCCGGAATTTGGGGAGAAATATGGATTGGATGTGGTGGTCGTGCTGCTGTGGTGGGTCGTCGAGCCCTTCATCTGTCCATGCTGCCCCGATTCCATTCAAGTACTCTCCTCCTATATCTTTATTTACCATATTTGTTTAATTTGATTGGATAAAATATGATGCAAAGAAAAATAGATATGGGAATATATATATTTTTTTTTTTTTTCAAACGACAATTATATTAATAACTTAAAAACTCAAAAGAGTACAATCGAAGTGTCAAAAGACACACTGGAACCAGAAAACTGGACCAACCCCCCTTGTCAACACATACAAGGGGGTACAAACTTCATCAAGGAGGCGAACAAAAACTACAAAAAAAGAGACACATACTCCATAAAGAAGATAAAAGCAGACAGAGCTGCACTAAAAAGCAAACATAGCTGCACTAAACGAAACATCCAAAAGAACAAAAAGAAAGAAAGAAAAAACATACACCTAATTAACAAATAAACTAGGACCTCCCCTACACCTAACAAACCAAACACTCGGCCACCCGAGACCGCACATGAGCCGCTACTACTAGCATAGAAATCCAACAAAGCCCCAAACCAAAACTTCAAGCCCGAAAACTGCGCCACTCGTGTCGCCTAGTCGGATTTGATGAAGAGTCTGCTCTCAATTTAGATCTGCACTCCGAAAAACCATCCACCCTAGAGGAGAAGAGGAGTCGCCCCGAAGTTGTCGAAAATCATGCCGGAGAGCTCGTAAAGGGTTCAATTGCACAGCCGAGCTGAACCCGAACACCACACAAAGAGAACCCGAACCCCGACGCACCAACAACCCAAAGAACTCCAGGGGCTGGGGCCTGACACGAACGACCGACGATCTTTCCGTGGCCAGGGAGATGGTGGATCTGCAGGCCCCAATCCGAGCCATACACCCATGAGGCCACGGAAACAGCGGGAAGAAGGACCACCAGCCCTGACTCGGTGGAAGCCGGCCCCGACGACGCAGATGTTGGTTTCCGGTGAAGGAGGGGCAGCAAAGATTAGGGATCTGGACTTGTTGCAGAGGGCTTTTTTTTTTTTTTTTCAGCGAAGGAGAGGTCACAGAGGGATTTAAGAGTGACGTCTAATGAATCGAACTAGATATGGGAATATAATATCTGTCGTTTTTGCCATATTTATATATGATCTTATGGTCTCAGGTTTTTGCCAAGAGAGTGGCTAAGAGTGAGGAAGGAGTTGTCTCCACTTGATGCAGCAGTTCTCATTCAGAAGAGTTTTAGGGCTTATCTCAACCAGACGTCTCAGGCTCTATGTTCACTTCGTGAGATGGCCGTTGCCAAGGCCAAGTTGAAGGAGATGAAGGGTTTCTTCCACAACTTCTCCTGCCGCCGCCTTCCGGCTCATGATACTGAAGTCAGATGGAATTAAAGCCAACATTATGGAGGTACTCTGTGCTATCTGCAGATTATCAATCCATGAATATATATTTCTTTCGTCAATTTTGATTTTATTATATGTCTTTTGTCGAACTTGCAACAAGATCTTTTCTTTTTTACTTATGCTCATGTATGGAAAAATGGCCATGTTGACTCAGTCATTTTATGATTTACATATTCTAGTATGAGACTAAAGATCATACTTAACATTTTCATTTGTATGTCTTACTACAGTTGAATTGCAACCATGGTTCTATTCAATGTCCTTTTCTTTGGAAACCAATGTGCACCTTGTAAGTGCCCGTGAAGCTTGTTGGTGTTTATTACTTTAAACTTGTTAAAAGTTAAAACTATGTTTTTCAGATGTCGATGATATCACTTAGATTAAAAATTAATTACAGGATTTTGGTAAAAATAATATATCATCGAGCT
Source organism: Striga hermonthica (assembly GCA_902706635.1). Classification (NCBI taxonomy): domain Eukaryota; kingdom Viridiplantae; phylum Streptophyta; class Magnoliopsida; order Lamiales; family Orobanchaceae; genus Striga; species Striga hermonthica. The sequence goes on along the minus strand of CACSLK010030184.1, from coordinate 20,166,086 downwards.
TTTCGCAAATTATATGCGTCTGAGAAGGGAGTCCTCCTCTACCTGATGTGTGTAACACTTCTCAGATGGGTTTTGGTAAGAAAAATATTAATTGTTGTAAAATACTATATGAATATCGTGTCTGAGCTGAAACCTTTGGATAATTAGAAAAATCAAATCCGTAAGTGCCACAACTTCTTCTGATCACCCCTGAAGTTTAGTCATGATAGCTAGTGATCTCTAGAAATCACTCTTAAAATATTGCGAACACACATACCTGGCATGTAAGCGAAAAAATTGCAAAAGGGGTATCCAAATTTTTTAATGTGAACCGTGTAGTCTGGATCATTTTTGTAGTTAGGCAATTCATGGGTATTTTTGCAGTGTATCCTATAAGTATATAAGTATGTATGATGGTTAAAGTTAATTTTCTCCTGAAATACCTACCTCTTACAAGTATGAGCAAGTTTTCTTCAATGATCATTTACACGACTGACCATGAATTTTGTGGGGATATACATTACATAAATACCATTGTCTTTACAAATGCAGGATCTTGCTATTCAGTAGGTCTACGTAATAATCATTTGTGAGTGAGGACGCAATAAAAGGCATACTTTTTTNNNTTTTTTTTTTTTTAAGTTTCTATAGAAGATTTCGAGCAAATATATAATTTCAATTGAACAAAAAATTTTCAATGTTAGACTGTTTGCAAGCTGATTCTCTGCTTGGCTTGAGATTAATTAATATGTTTATTTTTATAAATCTGATTTTGGTCAATTTGCAAAATCAATTTGCATTGGGGGCAATATAGAATAATTGATCTGGGCAGAAAAGTTTTAATGGCTTCGGCCGCCTAGACATTTTTAGAATAGTACTATAACTGTAATAAAATAAAATTTATTTTGAATAAATAACATAAACAAAACAGGTTAAATGTTTATTTTACAAAGTTAGGTTTCCTCATGAATTGTTCTTCATGAATTGTTGTTTGCTCATTATTTCTTACTTTATAGCCACTTTAATATTGAATCATTTAATTGAATTATATTAGAATTTTTTGAATATTATATTATTAGTTATTTGCATTTTAATTGAATTATTCCCTTGTTTTATATTATTTGGTAAATTTTTATTATTAACTGCTCGTCTCTATCTGTGTTATATATCTGCTTATTATTGAATTGTTATGTGACTTTATGTATGTGTACATTATGTGCTTTAATTCATTTTGATGTCTGGTATATCTATTCGATTTTTTTTTTGTTCGATTTAGTATTTTTTATGCTAGATATGTTAATTATTCATAATAATCCCTGTAATTGTACGAATGCGAATGTAGTATAGAGTTGTTTTTCAATCAGTATCTCTGTTTATCCTCTGTATATTCATGCAAAAATTTTGAAAATAGTTGTCTTTTTATCTTTTAATTTCCACTACTGGCACCCAAGATATGGACCTATGTATTTTTCAATTATATACGAAATTAGTTTATCTATCCAGTAATAAATGTTTGTTACTGGATTAGTATTTATATTGGATTGTTAATTCAGATTCTTCAAAAATAATTTTATAAAAGTTTGTCGATTTGAAGTGGTTTAGAAAATTCTATTTTTTTTTTTTTTTTATTCACGTTTGTAAGTTTGTCAACTGGTTGCGGATTCACTAATCCAACAACCGACATCGGGTACAACAAATACAAGAATCAGATAAACAAAGGTGAGTCCTGTTAAATTGAAAATACTGCTTGTTTATATAGAGTTAAAAGTACAATCAAGATATACTATAGGATGAAAATATCGTGAATAGCTTCTGATATTAATGTTTGCTACGCTTTCGCAGGATATGTATCCGGAATGCATGATATGAGTATGATTGAAAGATGCACGATAAAAGTGAATTCAAAGACACCAACGGAATGGACAAAGAAGACAACACAAATACTGACAGCATTATGGAAAATGGTAGTAATTATTCTGAACTAAATAAATTAAGTTAATCTGATAATTGTAATCCTCATATTTGGTAAAGTTTTACTTACTGTTTGCAACTTGGAGAAAATTAATTTATATAATTTTATCATCTTCGTTTGCATGTGAATTCGAGAAATGATACCGAGATTGGATAAGGAAAATATAACAATCGGAAGACTTCCAAGTTCAAAAAACAGATAAACAACAATGGCTATAAACCAAATGTGTTACAGGTTTGTTTGTGCTTCTAATAGTCTTATATTATTTCGTTCATGTTTTATATTAATTTGGGTAAACCTTTAAAATGTTCTAATTGCATGAAAAATATGAATCCAACCAGAAAACAACATACATCCATACTCGTTGATTGAGTGTCATAGTAAACTGTGCAAGGTAGGTACTGTTCTTGTTATCATGACAAACAAATATGAAATTGTGTTTTACAATATTTATTAAAAAAATTAATTGATAATTTTTAGTGCCTGTTTGTACAAAACATACATGGACAAAGACACAAAACAAACAACTCATCCCAAATTTACTTATATTCAGGTATGTTTGCATATATTTATACAAAATATCAACTAAGTAAACCATTACTTAAATATTAAAAATATAACCTTGGAATATATTAGACTCATTGGTTGTTCTGCTTCTTTTGTTGAATACTTATTTTGCTGCATTCCTATTACTGTCTGAATCCGAAAAAAGCAAAACTTGTGTTAGAATTTATATGAAAAATTATACATGTGATATAAAACTTCAATAATATACACTTACATATATTCAAAAACTTATTCTGTTCTTCCTGCCTTGTACTGTCAATTGTCATTCACACTATGTTAATCAGTGCAGATTTGTAAAAAGATTTTTAAATTAGATAACATTATATATATATATATATATGTATTTATATATGTGTGACCATGAGCAGGTTGCTGAGTACAGGCATGGAGGTGAAATTGTGGGAGTCATAAGGAGCTGCATAAAAACTGTGACAAATGGAAAGAAAATGTCAAGCACTCAAATCCCAATCTATGCGAAGTTGACTTACATTCTTGGCCTCAGAGTTTCATCCACACACAGGTTTAATTGAATTAAACTGAGTTATATCAAGAGTTCGATTAAAATTTAATTAATATATAGTAGCATCATAATATTTAAATTAAATTTTATAGTGTTTAATTCTCACATTGCTATTACTTAGGGAAAAATAAGTATATAAGTTTTATGTGACAAATCATCATATCACCTCTTGGTCATGAAAGATGGTCTCCATGAAATTCCTTTAGTCCATGTCGAATTGTCGTTTGCCGTTCTTGACGTGTATCCCAAAAAGACGTTCTTGGGTGTATCCATTTTTTTTTTCTCTGTATTTTTTTCCTCTATGCGTTTTATTCTCTGTATTTTGAAACTTGTATGAGTTGGAGAAAATGATAAAAATCTGAAACTCTATATATATATAGAGTAGAAATTCTATGGAGCCATCGGATTGTTTTCTTATGGAGCCATCCATCATTTAATGTTAACACATATCCAAAGTGTATTTATTGCAGGACACATGTCAATACACCATTTGTGAATAACTATAGAAGACTCCATAAGCCGAGACTCCATAAGCCGAGCCATCTGATGGCTCCATAGCAAAACTGATATATAGGGTTCCCCTTCAAAATAACGTGCATACAGTAAGGGATCGTTGTTCTTTTAAATCGCAAATAATATGGCACATGTTTTAATAATTAGAAAATTTGTTAGCGATATATCAGTGCAAATTTGTTATAGATATATCAGAGCAGATTGTGGTTCCTAATTAGTCGTACGTGAGAACAGATTTTATTGCGGTAATAGATATATATCAGTGCAGATTAAGCGTGAATAGATTTTAACTGATTCCTAATTAATCGTATCGTGGGAACATATTTTATTGATATATCAGTGCAAATTAAGTGTTAATAGATTTTAACTGATTCCTAATTAGTATCGTGATAACAGATTTTATTGCGGTAATAGATATATCAGTGCAGATTGGAAAAGTGTGAACAGATTTTAATTGAAAATGCGTTTTACCAGTGCGGTCTCAAATTTTAATTAGGAAATGCGAGTAAAAAAGAAAAAAAAAATGGATTTCACTCTGTGAATTATGGAACCTGAATAGATTATCAGTTAAAGAAAAAGAAAAATTGCTAAATTGTGAAAACAAAGAAAAATCTAGAATTTTTTAAAGATGTTTCACAAATAGAAAGTTAAAGTTTTGACTTAATTATTTTAGGTTTCTAAAGAATATAGATATAGATATAGATATAGATATAGATATAGATATAGATATAGATTCGGTTAGTTTGGAAGTAAATTAATTTAATTCTCCTTGGTTTTGTCTAGGCCCATTTGATTTAATTTGGCCCATTGGAATTAAAAACCTGCAGCCTTATTTCTCCTTTTTCCTCACGTGCACCGACATGAGTCCTTCTCCCTCATCGTGTTGCGGTTTTTGTGAATTTTTTCCTCGAACGTTCACGCGTTAATCTCTCACTCGTCTCTTATATCTCGGCCGAGAGAGGGCGACTTTCCCTGCACATCAAATCGCACGAGTTTTACTTGCACCATCCTCTTCTGCTCCCATCGTCCTCTCGGCAGAATTTTGGTTCGCCATTATTTCCGGCTAGACCTTCTTCTCTCCGAGGAGCCCTTGTTGCAGCCGACTGATAGAAAACTGTATTTAACTTTATTCGAAATAAATCGATATTAATCCCAGGAGCTTTCATATTGAATAATCGAGAATCATAACCGAATAGCGGAAGCATACCTGATAGATTCATGTTGACTGATTAATTGTATTTGGGATTTGGAAAATCTTCCAAAAGACCGTGAATTTTGCCTTATCTTTCGGACGTATGAAAGAATACTGAATATTGATTTGAAGAATAAAACTTCTTCTTCTGATTCATATTGATGCCCCCCTTTAACCCTTTATATAATAATTAAAGATAATTATTATAATCAATGTTGGTAGATGTAGGTCATCTAATACCATCCATCTCCATTGACTCATACATAATAATAGAGAGTGTCGGTAAACTGACAACTACTCTTATTATTTTATTCCATATGGGTTATCCTGATGGGCATCACTTTATATTCACGGCTTTTGGGGACTCCACCCATAAATAATTTTGACCCAAATTATACGTTATTTAGGTCCTTTAGTTTAATATTATTATTTGTTACGTCACCAAATAATAATATTACCGGGTGTCCACATTTAATTATTCCACAATCAAAATTAAGTTCCTTAGCCAACAATGTACAATAATTGATCACTTTATTTTTTGGCTAAACAATATAATGACCCAATGTATTAATTACACATATTTAATCCCAAATAGATCTAACACCGACCACCTTGCCGTCCGCGCACCGAGAATCCCAGTCGAGGAGCCGACGCGCAACCTTTCTTGCCGGTGACCGATTTCCCCCAATCCCTTAGAGCAGCCCGAACGAGAGAAATCCGTCGCCGGCAGTCCATCTCAGCCGCGCCACTTCTTCAGCAGATCCCGTCCTCCACCATACGCGACCAACAGCAGATTTCCCATCGCCTTAAGCCCCACAGCAACACCCGTTCTCAGCCAGGCGGCCTTTGTCTAGGGCCCGAATAGCAGCGGCAACACTTTGGGGTCCCGTGTGAGAATAGCGACAGACGTTTGAGGCTTTACCGAGCATCCAGAGATCTCGAATCAGCGGCAAATCGGCTCCTTCCCAGCGAACAGAGACGGCCCCTTCCGACGGGATTTGCCGTCGACTCCGAGCAGCCATCTCCCCATCGGCTTCTTTTCCAAGCAGTGAAGCCGATGCCGGGAGATCCTCCTCGTACAAATTCCAGCGACCTCCCTCGTGCAGTTCGTGAACGTGAACAACCCGACGAAGAACGAATAGCCGCAACCGAGTAGCAGCGGTGTTCATGTGCGTGCAGCTGAACCGAGTGAGGTCAGGAAGCTTTGTACTGAAATCCGATTCCAACGTCTCCGTGCTTATGGATTCAAAGAGTGGTAATCTCGAATTCCTTTTTCTCTTTGGGTGTTTAGATTCTTGATGTGGATTGCTCGACCCTTTGAAATCGTGAATGATAGTTGTCGTTTAATATCAGATGACGGAGCGGTGTGTAATGTGTGATATGGTTTGACGTTTGATTGATGTTTTATGTGGAATTATGTGAATTTTGCTCTGTGTTGATTTGAGAAAGTTGTGTTCTTTCATCTTTGCACTTTGATCAATTTGTAGTGTAGTGAAAATTGATAGTAATTTGGAGTTATGTGTCTTCTGTGCAAAGTTATTTTTTTTCTTTTACTTCGAATTGGTACATTGTATCTGTATTCTAGTTCTGCAATTTGAATTTGAATTATGTGTGTGAGATTGGTGCTTATGAATTAGCTATTTAAGTATGCATATTTGTTGATGAATTGAGAAAATTTGTGAAGTCTGAATATGGTGAAACTCTGTTAAAGTGTGAGATAGGAAGGACATTAAATAACAGGTTTAAATCTTTGTAAGAATTCGATAATGAATTGGTGTTATCTGTGATTAAATTGGTGGTTTCGGATCTTGTTAATGGAGTTATAGTTATGTGAATAACTTGGTGTGAGTAAATTTTGTTTTAGTGGGATATTGAGTGAGATCTTTGGATTTGAGTTATGTTGGTGAGATTAATTTGTGAACAAATGGTTTGAGATTAAATATTATGTGTTTATTGATTTGTGTAATTGGTGAATTATTTGTGTTAATTAGTAAAGTTATATCTTGGAGATTGAGGATGTTTATATGCTATGAAGCACGGACACTCCTCCAGGACTGCCGTACCGGTGTCGGTGTAGTGTCGGACACGGACACGCCGGGGACACGCACGGACACGGCAATTTTATATGGACACGGCGGGATACGGCGAAGACACTCCGGGATACGGCGAAGACACTCCGGGGACACGCCAACTCTTCATTGCCCTTAATTTTTTATTTTTTTGGGGATAACAATCTTATTTATTGGTTATTTAATAGACTTTTAAACTTCTCTGACTCAATTAATAATTACTTGAGATGCTTTTCTATTAACTTCACATTGGTTTTCCAACATGATTTTAACTTATGTTTACATTGGTTTTCAATATATTTATGAGACTTGGTATTATTTTAATGTTGAACTCTATTTTTATATGATTAATCTACTTCTATTTGAATAGAAAGTACTAATATTTACAATTAAAATGAAATTTTTACATATAAACAATAAAAAAAAGAAAATTATTTTTTATTGCCGTATCCCGCCGTACCCGTATCCTAGTTTTTTAGAAAATTGACGTATCCGTGTCCCGCCGTACCCGTGTTGCCGTACCCGTGTCCGTGTCTGTGCTTCTTAGTTTATATGTGATTGTGGTTGATTAATCTGGTGGAATAATTGAAGTAGTTCCACAAAAATCTCACAAACTCCTTAATCGATAAATTTTGATTAAGTAGGAATTTCTGGTGAAATTATGAGTTATCGAGATAAGTATTTTGAAATATTATCTTGATTTAAATGTAGGTGTTTGTGGAGTCGAGCCCTCGACCTACGTTTCCGCTATTTGTGTGCTTTGTCTACCTCGTCAACCAGGTGAGTTTATTTAAAATGTTATGCCATAAATTTTGTTTATGTCTGCTTGTGGTATGAGCAGTGTATGCATGTGAACCATGTTGCCTTCGATGTGAGCTGTATCGGTTGTCGAACGGTTATCCCCCGTAACTATAGAACGGACCCGTTGAGTAATCTCCTTTTGTGGCCGTAAGACCAGGGCATGGGCCTTTGGCGGGTGATTCCCAGTGAAACCCGGTTTGGGTGAATAATGACTTGTGATAAAACCCGATTTGGGAGATGATTTTATGATCGATATGATTAGTATGACTATTGATGTTGGTTTTAAATGAGTAACGCCATAAATGTTTTGAAATGAGTTTAAAAAATTAAGTTGATTTTTGTGAAAAGCCATGGATTTTCGTTAAATCAAAGTGGGGCGTTACAAAAATGATAACAACATCGCTATTGTTCACCATATCCATCATGCATTCATAAATAGAATGAGTTAGCATCAAACTTGTAGAATCTTTGACGATCCTTGTTGAAGCTCTATGAAAAGGTTTGGTACTTTTCACTTTTATATCAAATCATTTTCCAGCCATTAAAAGGTTATCAAAGAAAATGATGTTAGTCCCTTTATACAGTAAATTGATTTTTTGATTTCCCATCTCCCTTACTAATTGACATACAATATCAAGATTTTGAGAAAAAACTTACTAGTTTAGAACCACCAAGAACACACATGGTTTTGATTGGATGGAGAAATTTATTACCTTGAGAAGACTGAAACATCCATCTATAAGCTCACGATGCACATAACCAATAGGACGTGTCTCAAGAATTTGTTGAATCGTTTGATCCATAGCTTCTTTAATCAATCCATCCTTTATAAATAATATTTTATCTTCTCGATTTTTGGACATGAACCCCACAGATTTACATCGTGTGTCACAAGTCCATCGAGCGCATTTGAAGCATCCACCTGATCTTCTTTCTCTCCGTTTCTTTGCAAAATTACTTTTTCCCGTACCTGACATATATTTGTATGAATTTGGAAACTCTCTAGACAATTGAACTTTTGCTTCAATCCACCATCGAATATCACTTGGACTATCATTATCGTTAGCACCCTCAATCTTTCTAGTCGAGATCGATAAATCCTTTTTATGATATTTATTGAAAGAAAAGAATAATATTACGGATATTTGGGAGTGCTAAATCTATTTGTATATTCGGACATTTGTTAAGGAATATTAATGAATTACCTGATAATTTATAGAAATGATACGTATGCGATACGACTCTACAACATAGCTTAAAAGTCTGTGTGTCAGAAGGCATGATACGCATGTGATATGATACCAGATTTAAATATTGTGTGTTAGAATCTGCACTTGAAATGCATTTATTGCCGCCGAAAGATGATGTGATATGTTTGTGATAAATATGAATTATTGTGATGTTTATTGATGTTAATGATGATGGTTTGCATGATTTTTGATATGAGATGATTTATTCTTGATTGTTGAAAATTATTACTAGCTAAATTTTTGTGAATCGATATCTTATTAATCTGGTATGAAATGGGTGTGATATATATGGGTCCACTACCCCTCCATGTGTGCTACTAGATATTATGGATCCACTAGATTGTCACATGAGTATGTGATTTGTAACCTGAAGTTACGAGATGTTTTAGTCAATGAATATGCATATGACACGTAACCTGAAGTTACAAGATGATGAAAATAAGTGTTATATGAAAGCGATAAAGCTAGTAATATAATCAATTGATATGATTAATTTTTGAAAGAAAAATGTGCACATTACAATTTATGAGTTTAAAGTTCTCCTATGAACTCTTCTCAAGAAATTCAATACTGAAAATATAGATTAGAGATTTGTTAAGATGAGGGGGAGAATTAATGATTGAAATTTTATAAATGATATATGTATCACATTGGAAGTGTGCAAATAAAATGAATGATACCGATGGAGGTGAAATATTATGATGGTGTAATAATACGCTGGAAGCGTTTGTATCGTACAAATTATGGAAAGATTATTATATGGAATACGCGTTGTACTCTTTTTACCTTGGCTTAGGTTTTGCCTCATTGGGTTTACCAGCAAGGTTTTTAATGTGGCAATTGGGATGACATATTCACATAAATTGTGTACTATTTTTCCTTTATTTGGATTTTGTCCCACTGGGTTTTTCCTAATAATGTTTTAACGAGACATATTCATGGTATAATGAGGACTACTGTATAATTTTTATAATTCTTCATTATGATAAGAAGACATTGGGGTAGTTATACTCTTTTTCCTTTGATCAAGTTTTCTCTTTTTTTCCTTTGATCAAGTTTTCTCCCACTGGGGTTTCTTGACAAGGTTTTAATGAGGTAGCACATGGATACTCTACTAAAGATGATCTATTTGAGGGGGAGCAAAGTTGTGATTCCACAATACTTAGGTTTTGTCTCACCTGATTTTCCTGAGGGAGCAATGTGATTCCATAATGATCATGTTTTGTCCCACTAGTTTTCTTGACATGTTGAGGCAGCAATATCTGATGGCCACAAGATACAATTCAAGATGTTTAGATTGAGCTTTGTTTAAATCAGTCAAACAAACAACACAAAATACCTAGGGTGTGATTAGATAAAAATCATAACCAAAAAAATCCAACCACAACTCAAATTTAACTCAACTTAAACTCATTAATATAATCAATTTAATTAATAATGTCAATCAATATTCCTTATACATCATATTAATTTTAATTCAGTGTTCATCTACTCACATAAACACATTAGATCATCTTTCACTATCCATTCAATTTTAACTGAGAATCACTCTTAATCACTTATCTCTTACTTTTACATCAAATCAAGTTCAATCATTTTATTCTAAATACTATTTTAATGAAAATACAAAATTCCACTCAATTTTAACATAACTTTTTTAAAATCAACTATGATTAACCAAAATAACCAATCAAAACTAATCAAGATTTATATCGAATAACACCCTAAAATCTTAATACTTAAAGACTAAAGCCCTCTCCAGCTACTAACGAGCACGACGCGCTACATCAAGAAGCAACAACCCTCAAGGACGACCAACAAAGAGAAATCAGACTACATAAGCAAGAATTTTGAATTTAGATACTCCAACACTCCTGACTACTATCGGCTACATAGATTTTAGAAAAATGAATTGGATCCAACCTTCCTCCTAAGCGGCCAACACGGGACAACGACCGAAAGAGGCAATGTCGCCTTCTCCACCACCTCAACGGTGACAACCCGACTTTCGACCACAGGAGCCCAAGATAGGTCTCATCCCCGTTGTTGTCGAACCCAAAAAAGCCAGGGCACGGTGTATAAACTACGAGTTTGAAATCATCTCTCATGATTGCCTCAAGACATGATGGTTTATTTTTGGGATTACATTTCATGTAGGAATATATGCTTTCCAGTCACATTGAAAGCAATTTAAAGCTATAATCAAGTGGAGGAGTTTTTTGTTTCCCAATAAATGATATCTTTTTTCGTAGTCGAGATTGTGTTTTTGCTCGTTTTTTTCGCAGTCTCCCACGTGCTCGGGATCGCGATGTTTTAGTGTCCTCGGCTTCTTACACCGACCACAACCTGTCGTGGGAACAACTCTTCACGGACATTAAAACGCATGTGGAAAATGCCGATTTTTGCTCTGGTTTTGTGAGTCGGTCGTTCGAGTCTTGGATTACATGGTTTTGGAGGAAGGTTTTCCGGGCGAGGCCGTGGAAAGAGCAGGAAATGTTGTTAAGGGGTACCGGTGGAAGGGTTTCGCGATAAATGTGTCAATTTACGCTAGTCGATTATAGAAGTTGTGTTCAAAGAAATTTCTACGCACCAATACATATTCAACAAAAGAGCTCAAATAAATAGATCAAAAGGCTCTATCTACATTTGAAATATCATTCAAATCCAATCTTCACATTCTCAGGAAAACAATTAAACAATAAAAAATAATAATTAAAAAAAAGCACACTCATAGTCATCGACCTTATGTAAATTATGATATTGGGCAATCCTGCAATAAATTTATCAGGCAAGTCCAAAGGAAACGTCGTAATTTGTTCTCAAGAATCATATAACTATCCAACTTTTTTTTTTGACCGAATGCGAAATTAAGCTGCGGATTTTTTGAAAGGAGGTAGGCCCCACTCGCTCGGATTGAAATCCAAGAGAGTACTTATAACCTTATCTGCAGTTTGATGGTATGAATTGTCCAACCTCGGATTTGGAACCATTACTACCACTGACCTGCAAGGTGAAATTCGGCAAGAATTACCATGGATTTTGGAAGAACTGATTTTTATTTATTTTTATTTTAATTTGCATGGACCTTTCTAGAGAATAATGCGATTTCATTTACTGATTTTCTTTTTGATAGTATGTTGAAAATTTTTCTTGCAAAGAACAAGGGACGAATAAGAACTTACATGCCGGCATTCTTAGCTGCCAATACGCCAGATGACGCATCTTCAAAAACCAGTATGTTTTGTGGATCAACTGGTCCACCCTGCAAAACGAACAATAATCAATTTATCTGCGTGGATACTTCTTGATTTCTAATACACTAGCAAACTTGAATTATCTCGTGTGAATCAGTTTATAGAAAAGTATCAAGATTCCCAAATTTAATCAAGGCACGATGAAAAAAATAAATAAATAAATAAACATTTTCATTGGCGAAAAAAAATCACATCTTGTCATTCTTCTGTAATCGACTAGCGTTGATCGAAATCGAACAATAGTTTAGTGACTCCAACATTTTTTGCTCCAAAATATTCTTTCCTTCTCCTTTTATTGTAAATTGCGCCAAACTCCCCTGTATTATACGAAATCTGCGTCTTATCCCCCTGTATTTTAAAAAATGCGTCATACCCCCTTGTATTATACTTTTGATTGCGCGTTATCCCCTAAAAATGCGTCATACCCCCTTGTATTATACAAGGAGAGGGGAGCCTGCGCAATCAAAAGGGGGGTATGACGCATTTTTTAAAATACATGGGGATAAGGCGCAGATTTCGTATAATACAGGGGGGTTTGGCGCAATTTACCCCCTTTTATTTATATCTTCGTGTAGTTTTTTTTTTTTTTTCATTTAACCTCAAATCTTTTGGCAGGTGCAATGAAGACATCGGATGAAGGTTTCCCTTGTTTGACTTCTGGATCATCCCCTAAAACTACATGATGCATCAACGAAGATATTTCACGGTGCCTTTGTGTTTTCAACTCAAAATGACTTTTGTGTGAACTACAACAAGGTAAAAAAAAGATAAGTGAGCAAGCTTGCCAAACGTGTCAGAATGATATTTTACCAATCTCATGTCCTAAACCTACTTTGACAATTGAAGAAAACAAGGAACTTGCCCAGTTGTAACCTAAATAGGAACTCCATTCGCATGGAGGTGTTGAATTAAACGGCTGGCCTGTAATCCAAGGATATGATGGGAGATAGAAATATTAGCGACAATCCAAATGTAGTGTTCTCTTTGATAAAGCACTAATTGAACTATAAGGAAACTAAAGTAAGACTAAAGTCTAAAGATACTTAATAAGCTTTCGAAATTCTAGGGAAAAGGGAAAATCACTAATTATACTCTACTGAGAAACTTGAGAATGATATTTACTGATTTACACACAAATTAATTAATGTACAGGAAATTTTGATCACTAGGATGGATTAACTCACAAAACCAGACAGAAGTCGTGATATCAAAGGATTGATTGAAACTTATAAGAACTTCCAAAATGGAGGACAAAACAAAGGGTTCTTATCTGATGATTGTTCACAAGATCTTTGGATGTTAGAAACTAATACATTTTTTTCTTTCACTTTTTGAAAACATTAAGCTTGTCAAACTTATCTTTTTGAAAATATTGCAAAATCACATTGCATCATTGGAGCAGATCAACTTTGATCCTCAATCTGTTAAGCACTGAGTTTGATCTACACGTGAATCGGGTTATCAGGTTATTTTCCCAAATATTATATTTCACCCAATATGATCATTATACATGCAAATGAGGAAGATGAGCATTTATAAGCTCATGCAGAGAGTAAACGGCATCGTTTCCATATTAAAACTAACACATGACAAAACGTCCTCGCCTTAACTAAAAGAAACCTAACAAAAGGAAAAAAGCGTGCAACGCTTTAGTAACAAAGAAAATAAACCACAGTAACACCTCACAATATAACAGAAATGACATATGAGCATGAAGGACATGTGATCAGCTACTCGAACAGTAATAAGTCTTTTTAACTGTAAAGTCTCGACTACTCATCAAGTCGGGTAGTTGGGTTTTATTATGAAAACAGTAATATGAAGCTCCACTTCCCCAAGGCACTCTTGTTGTTCCTCTAATATCTTCTTTGTAGAAAGCACGACAGAGTTTGACCAATCAACCACCTTGATCTCCCTAAGCGTGTTTATATCCCCAATTCGCATTGTGATCTCCTTCAGCTTAGGTGTAGATACACTATTATGAGGCTCTCGAGGCACGGAAAGTGTGTGGCTTCCACACTCCACTGTTCCAGATCACAGCAGTTGTTAGTTAGCAAGTATCTCAAGCTTTAGAATTTGCCCTCAGTTGTTTTCCATTCGGGCCCCACGAACGCATCATAATTTAGCGTGAGGCCTCAAGAGATGGCAAGGAGCCTATCTTTACCCCAATCTCCTCTCACCCCAGTCTCGTGCCGTGAAGAGTCAGCTCCCTGAGCGTAACCGGGAATGTGATCATCATCACCCCACTTTTCCTTGAAGGAATAGCGAAATCAAGAGACTCCCGCTTATGTAGTCGGCAGAGATTGTCGAGGTCATAATCATCGTATTGGATTTCGAGCTTCTTGATACTTGGGATTCTCTCAACCACTTGTTCACTCAACCGCAAGTTACATACTGTCTGCAGCGTCTCTAGATTCTCCAACACCATCCAACAACCATTTTCGAATTCTTTTGGAGGAGGATCCGTCAGCTGTATTGGGGCATCCGCCAGATGTCCAGCACCGCATCGTAGCGCCTGAATGAATGATATATTTCTAACGTCTGTAAATACCGTAAAATTTAGGAGGAAATTCAAGCTTCTGCCAATTAGCAAGATTGAATCTCAGGTGGCGCAAGTTGACCATATGAATAAATTCTCCTACTTTTATGCGTCCTTGCAGAACCCTCAACAATCTAAAAGGAACAAAAGATGGTAAAGTTTGATCAAAGTTGAATATCAGAGTTCACGCACATGATTCGGATTGCACAACTTCAAGGAATTGGCTTGATGCGGCTTGATGAATGATGATACGGCGTTGGGCACACCAGCTTTGGTTGTGGTCAGGGTGGTTGTGCGGTTGTGCGTTGTTGTGTGGAAGAATTTAACCTACTCTGGAATTTACTGTTAGAAGTATATCATTCATTAGACACTACGATGCGGTGCAGGACATCTGGCGGATGCCCCAACTTAGGCAGGTCATAATATGGGGCAGGTTACAGCTGACGGATCCTCCTCCAAAAGAATTCGAAAATGGTTGTTGTATGGTGTTGGAGAATCTAGAGACGCTGCAGACAGTATGTAACTTGCGGTTGAGTGAACAAGTAGTCGAGTGAATCCCCAGTATCAAGAAGCTAGGAATCCAATACGATGA
The DNA here is from genome assembly GCA_902706635.1 of Striga hermonthica. Taxonomy (NCBI): domain Eukaryota; kingdom Viridiplantae; phylum Streptophyta; class Magnoliopsida; order Lamiales; family Orobanchaceae; genus Striga; species Striga hermonthica. Next base: position 20,150,838 of record CACSLK010030184.1, on the reverse strand, counting down.
TTATGATCTCGACAATCTCTGCCGACTACATAAGCTGGAGTATCTTGATTTCGCTATTCCTTCTAGGAAAAGTGGGGTGATAATGATCACATTCCTGGTTATGCTCAGGGAGCTGACTCTTCATGACACGAGGCTAGGGTGGAAGGAGATGGGGCAAAGATAGGCTCCTTGCCATTTCTTGAGGCCCTCACGCTAAATTCTGATGCGTTCGTGGGCTTGAACGGGAAAAATCCGAGGGCGAATTCCAAAGCCTGAGATACTTGCTAATTGACAACTGTTGTGATCTGGAACAGTGGAAGCCACAGACTTCTCGTGTCTCGAGAGCCTCAGAATTGTGTATCTACCTAAACGGAAGGAGATCCCATTGGGGATATAAATACTCTTAGAGAGATCAAGGTGATTGATTGTTTAGACCCTAGGGAAGTGGAGCTTCAGATTACTGTTTCATTCGAAATAAAACCCAACTACCCGACTTGATGAGTAGTCGAAACTTTACAGTTATAAAGACTTACTACTGTTCGAGTAGCTAATCAGATGTCGTCATGCTCATATGTTATTTCTGTTATGTTAGTTATATATGTTACCCTGGTTTATTTTCTTTATTATTAAAGAGTTGCACGCTTTTTTTTCCTTTTGTTACGTTTCTTTTACTTAAGGCGAGGACGTTTTGTCGTGTGTTAGTTTTAGTATGGAAACGACGTCGTTTACTCTCTGCATGAGCTTATAAATGCTCATCTTCCTCATTTGCATGTATAATGATCATATTGGGTGAAATATAATGTTCAGGGAAAATAAACTGGTAACCCGATTCACGTGTAAATCGAGCTCAGTGCTTAACAGATTGAGGATCGAAGTTGATCTGTTCCAATGACGCAACGTGATTTTGCAATGTTTTCAAAATGAAATTTTGGCAAGCTTAATGATTTCAAAAAGAAAAAATGTATTAGTTTCTAACATCCAAAGGTCTTGTGAACAATCATCAGATAGGAACCCTCTGTTTTGTCCTCCTTTTTGGAAGTTCTTATATGTTTCTATCAATCCTTTGTTATCACGACTTCTGTTTGGTTTTTTGAGTTAATTCATCCTAGTGATCAAAATTTTATGTACGTTAATTAATCCGTGTGTAAATTAGTAAATATCATTCTCAAGTTTCTCGGTAGAGTTTAATTAGTGGTTTTCCCTAGAATTTCGAAAACCTAATATAAGTATCTTTAGACTTTAGTTTTCCTAGAGTTCAATTAGTGCTTTATTATAAAAACACTACATTTGGATCGCGCATTTGCTCCTTTTTTTCGCGGAATCCCACTAGCGGAACTGTAATCTGAAGATCCACTTTCCCAAAGCACTGCAGTTGTTCCTCTAATATCTTCCTTGCAGAAAGCACGTTAGAGGCTGAACAATCAACGTCTAACAATCAACAACCTTGATCCCCATAAGCATGGTTATCTCCCCAATTCCCAATGGGATCTCCTTCAGCTTATCTAGGTACTTTAGTTCAAGCTGCTCGAGGCACGGGAAGTCTGTGGCCTCTGTTCCAGATAATCACAACCTCCAATTATCAAGTGTTTGAGGCTCCGGAATCCACCCTCGGTAGTTTCCCACGAACGCATTATCATATAGATCGAGGGTCTCGAGAGATGGCAAGGAGTCTATCTTTATCCCCATCTCTTCCCACTCGAGGCGCATCCCGCTCAGAGTCAGCTTTCTGAGTGTAACCGGTAATGTCATCATCACCACTACCACCACCTGATCACTTTTCCTCGAAAAAATAGAGAGAGAAAGACTCCTGCTTATGTAGTCGGCAGAGATAGTGGAGACCATAATCACTGCTGCCGGGTGATGATAATTTACCTCCTCCTCGTCGTAGTATTCTATTCCCAGATTCTTGATATTGGGGATTTTCTCAACCACTTGTTCACTCAACTGCAAATTACATACTGCCATGAGCGTATATAGATTCTCCAACACCATCCAACCATTTTTGAATTCTTCTACGGGAGGAGGAGGATCCATGAGCTGGAACCACCTAGATAGATAGACGTGTCTGAGGTGGCGCATCCGCTAGATGTCCAGCATCGTAGCGTAACCGCGCCTCCTTTTATATGTATGATATATACTTGACGTCTGTAAATTCCAGAGTAGGTAAAATTCCGAAGGAAATTCAAGCTTCTGCTGTTTAAATTTGAAATTCAAGTGGCGCAAGTTGACCATATGAAAAAAATCTCCTCCTATTATGTATCCATGAAGAACCCTTAACAATCTAAAAGGAACAAAAGATGGTAAAATTTGATCAGAGTTCGATATCAGATTTCGCGCACGTGATGCGGATTGCGCAGCTTCAGGGAGTGGGCTTGCTAAGAAAGGCCCATCTGGAGAAGGGGTGTATTTCGAGCTCGGCTTGTTAACTTAACCGGGTATGCCTCTTGAATTTCTCCGGCCATTTTTTCTTTTTGTTATGTGGACGTTAAGAAAAATGGTTTTGTCTAGATTTTACGGATCTAGAAATTAATTGGAGGGTAAATTGCAGTTTTGATACCCAAACTAAAGTTCATTTCGAAATCAGTACCCTTTTTTTAACATTTGTAAAATCAGTACTTAAACTTTTACTCGTTAGCAACGGTAGTACCCTGCCGTTAGATGTCCGTCAAAATCCCGTTAGTTGTTAACGGCTGGGTACTAACGTTGCTAGCAAAATGAAAGTTTGGGTACTACTTTTATATCGGTCATTACTTTGGGTATCAAAACTAAAATTTACCCTCTTTTCTTATAAACAGCCGAAAGAGCGCTTTATTGTTGAAAATAAATGGTACATATGCCTTATATATATAAATTTCATCAGACGCCAAAAAAAAAAGACAGAATCCCTATTTGACGGGTATCTAACGGCCGGGTACTAACGTTGCTAGCTGAATGAAAGTATGGGTACTTATTTTGTAAAGGTTAAAAAACGGGTACTGAAATGAACTTTAGTTTAGGTATCAAAACTTCAATTTACCTTAATTGGAAGTACAATGAGTTAAAAAATGTAGGAAATATTAAGTTTAAGTAGCTCAAATTTTGCTACACTCAGATAACTACATGCATGATGAGTTGTCAACTTTGTGCTACAATTATTTATTGAAGTGAATTTTTTACTAGCTTAGTCTCAATTTTAGTTGGTTTAGTTTGTCCTTTAGAGTTTCAAACCGTAAAACATGTGTATACTCAGGTTAAGTTTGTCATTTAGATCTTCAATCCCAAAAATGTCTACTTGGTCGAGTTTTTCGTTTAGATCTTCAAGCAAAAAACGATAATGATTGAGCCTAACCTTATTAACTGCTCCGTTAACAAACTTTTCTTAAACATACGATTTGAACCCATAGAATCAAGTTAGATCTACAGATGTAAGGTTGTGTTTATGTGTCACAAAAATTATAAAAACTAGGCAAAATTGCATATAAATGCACCACCTTTCATGTTTTTGCAATTTAATCACCACATTTGCAATTTACAATTTAATACACCACTTTAGTTAATTTTTTGCAATTTGAATCACAGGGCCCAACTTCGGGCCTGTTCTGCTGACGTGGCGACCCGTTCTGCTGATATGGCATTTTTTTGCTGACATGACATTCCACGTGTCAATTACATGGAGTTTTTGCGCTGACATGGCGACCCATGTGTCAATTAAAAAAAAATTATGTTGCACGCCCTATATGGGATTCGATCCTGGGTTAAAAGGGTTGAAGGGCAGCCTTTGCTACCACCACACCAATCAAACTTAGTTGTTAAATGTAATAACCTTTTATATATATACACATTACGTATGAAGAAATCAAATTAAATCTGAAAGATAATTTAATTACATTAAATCTAAAAGATAATTTCATTATATTAAATTAAGTTATATAAAATTGAATTAAAAATAATATATTAAGATAATTAAAATATATTTTTTTGAATTCATATTTTGTGTTAGAGATAATCTTATTAATAATATTATATTCATTTAATATTTTTATTTATTTAAAATAAATTTATAATAAATATAATAACTTATTATTATATAATAAATTATTATTTTATTGAAGATTTTTAATATTTTATTATTTTATATACAAATAATACTTTTTGTTTTATTATTCATTTACGATTATTTAACATTTTATTTACTTAATTATATTTTTTAATTTATTATATTTATTTAAAATTTTTATTTATTTTTATTTATTATTTCATAATAAGTTATATTTATTAAAATATAATAAAAATAATATAACATAAGATGATAAAGTATAAAAAAGGTGAATTCAAATAAAATAAAATTAAATAAAATAATAAACAAAATAACTTATTATATATTTAAATTTGTTAGGTATCCCGAAACCCTTCTCCCCCAAACCAATTTCTTTCCTTCTCGCGGCGACGATTTAAGCTCCTTGCCTTCCCCAGCGGCGAATTAAGCTCGGTCAGCGGTCGTCGAAGACCGCCCGTCCTTCCTCTTGGCGGTGTGCGCCTCTGATGTCGCAAGAATGGGTCCTCGATTGAAGGTGTACTCGAGATCGCGTCGAGTTCCGGTGGGCGGTGGCGTCTTATCGCTGTGGCGGAGGTATGCCCTGTCTTCTTCTCTCGTCTGTGGTTCTTGGGTTGCTGTGCCGGCGGGGTTCCGCTCTCTAAGTGGGATCCGGTTTGGGGTCGTGGGTTCGTCTCGGCGGTGTTGGGCGGAGCAGACGTCACTTTCATGTTCAAGTCCGAGTTAATCAGTCAGTTATATTCTAAGTTCGACTATTAATCGATAAATTATTCGGTTTAATTATTTAAATAACCGAATAAGTTTCCAAATTTAATTCCGATTCGTTTAATTAATGAGTCCGGAATTAATTATTCAGTCAGCAATATCCCGTCAGGTTATCAGTATAAATTATGTTTTAGTTCCGATATTAATTTACGGAATTAAATTATTTCAGTCGTTTCAGTTAAATTACCGGAAATTATTTTCGACGTACCGTTTACGTTCGGAATAATTTTGGTAATTAAGCATTATGTTTAATTAATAATTAAACATAGTGGAGTGAGTAATTAGTCAATAATCATATTTAATGGTCCCAACGCCGTACCATATGGCTTCATTATGCACAAATACCGTAAGTATAAATTGAGTGGGAAATAATTCCTTTCTTTGAGCATGTGGACGTGTCATTATGTGGCATAAGTAGGAGATTAGTCACCTAAGAGCATCTCCAATGGAACATTGTCCATTTTGTGTTGAATAGCATGAAAAAAGGAAATTAAAAAAATGTGTCTCCAATGGTAAGCATTAATTGTGGTATAAATTGTGATGTGTAAAATTGTAATTGGTTGAAAAAAAAAGATAAATTAAATAAATAATATAATATAATGTGAAAGTTGTTTAGAATGACTTCTACATCTAGAAGTCTTTCTAGACATTTACCATGCCACATATGATAATTTGTGCCATGTGGCATTAGAAAAAAAGAATAGAAGAGCCATTGGAGATGCTCTAAGAAGGGTTATGGATGCTACAAGTGTCATTAGTGGGAGATGTCCACCAAAGTCCCATGTTAATTCCCTCTCGGTGCCGTATGTATTTAAGGATGAGTGTTTGGGAATTTTTCCCATATTTCTCCATATATGTACTTAAGTCTTTCATATATATATATATATATATAT